>KE157123.1:8083-49108 GCA_000411055.1 Leavenworthia alabamica
ATTTTTTTTTTTAACATATACTGTTGCATAGTTAGTATTACAGATTTTTATAAATAGGAGAACAACTTATACTTACAATAATTTCATAACACAAATACTCTTCGACATGCGGTTCTGATATACGACGTCCCCATGATGGATAAGCTCTCACCACAACACTCGAACCTTCGACGAACGGTTATGCAGGTACGACATCCCTTCTAATGGACAAGCTCTCCCCGCAGCACGAGACCACGACGGACGATATTATTTGCGCACACTGGAATCTCTAGAAAGCCTTTACATCTTTTAATATGTAATAACTGTGTTTTCTGAATTTCGAACTCCAAACCTTTAAACTTTTAAACCCTTAACCATTAGACCAAAGGTGCTTCCACCAAACTGAATATGATTTAACGGATAGTTCATAGTTATATTAAAAAAAAACATCAGTATTTTCATTACGAAGAACTATATATATATATGCACATACATAAACATAGAAAAAATACTATATTCTTTATATTTCTAACACATATTTTAAAGTAATATTTTAATATTATCTTCATTAGTTTTACATAATATGCAATCAAATTTTGTAACTAATATATTTATAAAATAGAAAATTTTAGATTTTCCTTAAATATAAGTGTGTAAAAACTTAAAATTACATATTTTGTGGAACATATATAGAAAACCTCTTTAAATTTTTTAAACTTTAGTGTTTCATTGATTCTCTTGAATAAAATTAATGTCTGGAGTTTTTTTTCTTATCAAACCCAATGGAAAATGATGGGACATAGAAAAAAGTATGAGATCAAGATGCATATTCAAATTTGGGTTCATAGTCTCCGGCCCTAATATAAAGCAAATCAAACACTTTCTTAGAGCATCAAGATTATATTAAAAATTTGAAGAACATTTTGAAAGTATTAGTTTAATGTAAGAGTTTGAATTAATTATTAGTGTATTCTTATTTAATTTTTGTTATCCTTATGTTTTTTTTTTTTGAAGAATTTTATATGTAAATGAGTTGTTGGAATAGACGATGTTGTCTTTGTAGCAAACAAAACAAAACATAAGAAATCAAGAATATTGATTATTGAATATAGATATCAAATAAGTTTTAAGTAGATACTTAATAAATAAGTTCTAGCTTTAAATACTTTTTCAAAAAAAAAAATACATTTTTTTACATTTTTTTCAGCTCATAAGAATATACATATATATACTTACAATTTAAAGGAAAAAAACAAAAAATAATTGCTGTCAAAAAATAAAATAAAACAATAATTGAAAATAAACCACCATAAAAGATGTCAAAAAAAAACCACCATCAAATTTAGGTTATCTTAAGTGTCAAATGCATGTGTGTGTATATATTATGCTTTTCATATATATATATATATATATATATTGTGTAAAAGTAACCATAAACAAATATATATATATATATATNATATATATATATATTTACAATTTAAAGAAAAATAAATAACAAATAATTGCAAATAAATCACTATACAGTTGAGGTTAATCTTAAAGTGCCCTCAAAATCTTAATTCGCGAGATCTCTCTCTCTTTCAAACCCTAAACCAACGATCTCTCTCTTTCGCCGCTGGATCTTCATCGCCGGTTAGATTTTCTCTATCTCTCGCTTCTCTTTTTATCGTCTTCTTACGTTATGTTCGATCGAAAATGACATCTCTTCTTTTGTTTTTACTGGTTCTTGAGCTTAAAAAAAATCTGGGTTCGGATTTTTCCTGTTAATATAGTCCTATTGGCTCTTCTTTGATTTCGAATTATAGTATTTTGGCTTCAGAAGTTTACCCTTTTTGAAGTTTCTTATCAATCTCCGACTTTGATTAGGTTTCAATCAGTATTGTGAATATACATATATGTGTTTATGATTAAGAATTGAAGTGAAGTCGTGAGATTGTCATTTACAGATTTGTAAAGGATTTGTTTTGATGAAATTGGATTAGGATGGCTGGATATTCATCTAAAGGAGCTCCTACTAATGGATCAGTCTATGTTTCAAATCTCCCATTAGGAACTGATGAGAATATGTTAGCTGAATATTTTGGAACCATTGGGTTGCTTAAGGTATGGTATTGGCCAGGTACTCATTGTTTGCTTTTTTATTTGACCTCATTGCTATTAAAATTTCATGAGGTTTCTTACTTTTTGCTCTTTATGGTTGTAGAGAGACAAACGAACTGGTACTCCTAAGGTGTGGTTGTACAGAGACAAAGAGACTGATGAGCCCAAGGGAGATGCTACTGTTACCTATGAGGATCCTCATGCTGCTTTGGCTGCTGTTGAATGGTTCAATAACAAGGATTTTCATGGGAATATCATTGGAGTTTTTATGGCTGAGTCGAAGAATAAAAATGCAGGAGATGTAAGCGAGTTTGTTGGATTCGATGGAGGTGCTAAGGAAACAAATGGAGGTGTTGGAAGGGGGAGAGGTCAGCCTGAATCTTCGGCAAAGCCATGGCAGCAAGATGGTGACTGGATGTGCCCTAATACAAGGTCTGTGATGTGATATCATATCGGTGAGGAGCTTCATCTAGCTCTTGTTTCCGTTGAATTGGCTGTTTTATATATTTTTTAGATTTAGCAGTAGTGTTCTCATACTATTGTATTGGCAGTTGTACAAACGTGAATTTCGCGTTCCGTGGGGTTTGTAACCGCTGTGGAACTGCCAGACCAGCTGGTGCATCTGGTGGCAGTATGGGGGTTGGTGGTCGTGGAAGGGGTCGAGGTGGAAGTGCTGATGGTGGGCCACCAGGGAAGCAGCCCAGTGGTGGTCATACTGGTCTTTTTGGTCCAAATGATTGGTCTTGTCCAATGTAAGCATTCGATGAAGTTCAAAATAATAGTTGGTTCTGCTTCACAGGATAGTGACTAGTGAGCATGAGATGCTCAAGTGAACACATTGCAATTGATTATTTATATTTCATCATTAGCAAAAAGGAACTTTCAGTTGACATATAGCTTAGGTTGACAAAAAATGGCTGTATACATCCTCTGGTTCCAGGCTTTGGTCATTTCTTTCGTTTTTAATCGAGGAGAAATCCAAAGGAAACCATTTCTTTTGTTCTAATTCTTTAATTTTCAGGTGTGGCAATGTCAACTGGGCTAAGCGTTTAAAATGTAATATTTGCAACACCAATAAACCTGGTCAGAATGAAGCTGGTGTGAGGTATGACTCAATGCCAATGATAAGATTGCCTTTGTATTATTAATTTTCAATATTCAAGCTGAGGATTTGGATTATAAATGATTTTGCGGTTATAATAATATATATTTTCTGCGCTATATTAGTAATTTGCTGTTGGCAAAGGTATTTTATTCATCTTTAGACATAGCCTGATGGATACCAAGAAAAAAGACAACGTTCTCTTCTGCAATTCAAATGAGTGCTCTCTTTGCCTCTGTGTTCATTATGATAAAGCTATTGCTTCATGAAAATGTGTTTTTTTTTTCTGGCCAAATTAGAATTGCATTAAGAAAGATTTCTCTTAAAAGACCTGTGCTTATTTCTTTGTTTTCTCTAAATAGGGGAGGTCGTGGTGGTGGTTACAAGGAACTAGATGAACAAGAATTAGAGGAAACAAAGAGACGTAGGCGTGAGGCTGAAGAAGTAAAATATGCTTTTCTCCATTATTGACTTTTGTTGCAATACTGATGAGTTCTCAGTGTTTTTTTTTAAATATTTCAGGATGATGGTGAAATGTATGATGAGTTTGGGAATCTAAAGAAGAAGTACCGTGTTAAAACACATGAAGCTGACACCAGACCTGCTGTTGCTGCTGGTCGTGCTGGGTGGGAAGTGGAAGAGCTACTAGGTAATATAACGAGACAATTGTCTAGAAGGTTGAGATTAAGAACAGATCCATGGTGGTGTTGATAATTTATATGAATGTGGTAGGTGGTGATAGAGATGGAAGAGAGAGAAGCAGAGACCGAGATCATCACTATGATAAGGATAGACGCAGAAGCAGAAGCAGAGAGAGGGAAAGAGGCAAGGAGCGGGACTATGACTATAGCCATGATAGGGACAGAGACTATGGTCGTGAACGTGGAAACAGGTACCGTAATTAAGAGATTACTCAAAATAATGTTAGGGTTTTAGTTTCTCATCTGTTTTATTGGTTTTTCTCATTACAATATCAACTCTTTTTTTTTTTTTTTTTTTTTTTTTTTTTTTTTNGGGGAAGCAGCCCAGTGGTGCTCCGACTGGTCTTTTTGGTCCAAATGATTGGTCTTGCCCAATGTAAGCATTCTGATTAGCTTCGAAATAATAGTTACTTCAGTTTCACTGAATAGTTAGCTTTTGATGCTTGATTAAAACACTTTGCAATGGATTAGCAAAAGAGAACTTTCAAATGGCATAGCTCAATATAAAATTAATTTGTTGGGCATATGGGAAGGAATATAGCTTGTGTATCACTGTTTTTAATAATATCAGTTGACTTTTCACTTAAAAAGAAGTGATGGCTCGCTCTTCTGTATCACTGAAACTGACCTTAAACTGAAAAAATGGATTGTAAGTTGTAACACAAGGGTAGTTTTGATCTCGTGTCCTCATTTTTAAAATTCTTTCAAGGAAGTTATATATGTGAAGAGGCCTTTAATTTTCTATGTCAAATTCCAGGTAGGACTCAGAAATAAATTGCAATTTATGCTATGTGTTTTCTGTAACTTAAATAAGAGGCTGCTCTGTGTGAATGCATATGGTTTCTTACTTATAATGCATGTTTTTGTTGTGGGTGTATATGCTGTAGTTCCAGTCTTTGCTGTTCATTTTCTTACATTTTTAATCAAGGAGAAATCTGAAATCAACCTTTTCTTTCTGTTCAAATTCTTTAATTTTCAGGTGTGGCAATGTCAACTGGGCTAAGCGTTTAAAATGTAATATCTGCAACACCAATAAACCTGGTCAGAATGAAGGTGGTGTGAGGTAAGACTCAATGTCAATAATAAGATTGCCTTTGTATTATTAATTTGCAATATTGGAGCTGAGGATTTGGATTATAAATGATTTTGCAGTGAATTTAGGAGAGATTATATAGATTTTCTGCTATATGTTCGTTTGGCAGGGTATTTTTATTCTTCCTTTAGACATGGCCTGAACCAGATACCTGGAAAAAGGACACAATATTATCTTCTACAATTTGAATGAGTGCTCTTTTTTGCCACTATGTTCAGTATGAGAAAGCTGTGGCTTCATTAAAATGTGTTTTCGTGAATAGATATATTTTATTTGTATTGTTTCATTCTGGCCAAATTAGAGTTGCATTAAGGTTTCTCTTAAAAGACCAGTGCTTAGTTATTTATTTTCTCTAAATAGGGGAGGTCGTGGTGGTGGTTACAAGGAACTAGATGAACAAGAATTAGAGGAAACAAAAAGACGCAGGCGTGAAGCTGAAGAAGTAAAATACAGATGTTTATTTTCCATATTTTCTTCTGTTGCAATACCGATGAGCTCTCAGAATTTTTGGTAATTAACGTATATGTCATAAATGTTTCAGGATGATGGTGAAATGTATGATGAGTTTGGGAATCTAAAGAAGAAGTACCGAGTTAAAACACACCAAACTGATGCCAGACCTGCTGCTGGTCGTGCTGGGTGGGAAGTCGAGGAGCTAGGTAATAACTATCTCTATACAATCATCAACAAGGTTGAACTTTAAGAATCAAACCTTTCCACAGACATTTCTTTTTGATGATCAAGTCTGGTGTTGATAATTTGTTATCAATGTAGCAGGTGTTGATAGAGATGGAAGAGAAAGAAGCAGAGACAGGCAAAGAGACCGTAGCGACAAGCATCACTATGATAAGGATAGACGCAGAAGCAGAAGTAGAAGCCGAGAGAGGGAAAGAGGTAAGGAACGGGACTATGACTATGACCATGACCGGGACAGAGACAGAGACTATGGTCGTGAACGTGGAAACAGGTACCGTAACTGAGAGGTTGGTCAAAACTCAAAAGTGTTAGTGTTCTAGTTTCATTACAATAGTATTATTACTATACAATGCTGACTTTTTTTGCTACTTAATCTGGCTTTTGGTTTTATCACTTGTTTTGATCATGCTATTATGAGAATATCCTATAATATCATTTTAAAAATGAATAATTATGATGATGCTTAGTCTACATTATAAACTATATAGTTTGCAAATTGAATTATATGTGTGTGAGTTGTCTTTTGTTAATTGCCAATGGTTTCATCGCTGTATTATTCTACTGAGAAAAAGATAGAACATGAAGATTTTAGTGGATGTTATAGTTTCCCAAAACTAAGAGAAGATTTTAGGATAAGTTTGGGAGATATATATATTTTTAAAATCATTTACATTGTTAAATTCATGGTCAGATTTGGATATACGATGAAAAATCTCATCTTGGACTAACACTTATAAACAGCAAAAAAACAAATCATTTTAGTATAGAGAGACCCCACTATTCACATGCATAAATCTACAGTTGAATTCCCAAATAAATCATAAAAACATGTAATATCTAAAAGTATCATAATATTTTTGAACTTTGTTTTTGCACAATGAGTCTCAGCTTCAGTTCTTGAAAATGTTGTAAAACAATATAGATTATGAATTTGAAATATTTCATATAAATATGAAAGAGATACACCAACCAACTTTATACTTAAAACAGTAAAATACTATATATTGTTTCTTGAAAAGACAGTAGTTTAGTAGGTTGTTTGTTTCTATTTAGGTCAGTTCAATAATTGATTATAACAAAATAATGATAATTTCTATTAACGACCACTTCCATTAACAATCATTACCTATATGGCTGGCTATACCTATTATTGATCGTATATAGATGTACTATTTATTACTCTTAAATTAAGAGTCTTAGTATAATATATAATATAGGTCAATTTTCTAAAATACCATTAAATTTAGTTTATAGTGCAAAAATATTACTAAAATTAATTTATGACAAAATTATCATTTAATAATTCAATTAAATTAGAAATTAGATTTTATTTTGAAAAAAGTTATATAAATTCTAAACAATAAATACTATGCCCAAACACTATATAGTAAAGTCTAACTTTAAATATTAAATTCTAATCTATAAATCAAAATTCTAAACCCTAAATAATAAATATTAAACTCAAATACTAAATACTAAACTCTAACCATAAATACTAAACTCTAACTAATAAATAATAAATACTAAACCGAAATATTAAATATTAAACCCTAATATTAAATAAAATATATATACTCTTTATAAAAAATGTAATTTTAATAAAAATAAATTTTAATTAAAAATGGTATTCATGTCCAATTGAAAAATTAATGTAATTTTGTCCAATAAATTACATTTGATGGTGTTAGAGATAATTCTTCTATAATATATTGTGTGAAAATAATTATAATTTTTACTAATAATTTTATTTCTATTAACACTCTTTCTCATCCACAAATATTAAAAACTTAAACAATTATTTGAAAACATGTTTTCCAAATTTTGGTGGGAAAAACTTCTATTCATGTGATTTTATTTTATTTTATTTTTCATTATTTTTACGCTTTTTGGAAAATGTGCTTTTTATACTTTAGATAAAAACACATGTTTTAAAAAAAATTGTAAAAAATATATTTTCATATTCTTAACAAAAAAAAGTATATTTTTTATATTTTGACGAAAATTATATTTTTATTTATTTGATTAAAAATGGTGTTTTCACATTTTTTTTACTAAAATTTAAATTTGCACGGTAAAAACGACTTAAGAAAACTTTTTCTGCTTTATCATAGATCCATGATACATAGGATATAGAGAGATTATAGATATGTCTAACCATATTGACTAGCTTAATACCTTTAAAAATGTGCAGCTGAATACAAAAATTACCATGAAAAATGTGCAACTATTTACAGAAAAATTTAATCCTTTGAAATCTTAAAGTCAATCCTTGTTTAAGAAATAAGAATCAAAATTTTAACAGCACTCAAGGGTAAAAACAACATAACAAGACAAAAAAAATATATCTTTGGGAATTTGAGATAATTTGAAATTTATGTGGTTTTCTATAATTTATTTTAAATAATTTTTTTGTCTTATTTCCACTCTAAATTTCTCTTTAAAATTTATATTTTATTATTTTTAAAAAATATGTATTTATATTGGTGTAAATAAAGACAAATAAAACACTATATATCAGATAATACATCTCTACTCATTTCCATGTGGCCACTATAATTATTGCTCTATACAATCCAAAACCTAAAACAGAGGAAGAACAAAATAAAAAAAGCTTTCAAAGTCACAAGATTTATTATAGGTTTCATAGTTGGATTCAATGTCTCATCTCTATGATCTTAAGATAATTCTCAATGGTGGTTACACATTCTTTCTCAATCAGGTAACAAAATCAAACCTAATCATCGATTAAAATTTGAAAATTTCACATGCTCTGTTTTTTTATTTCTCTCATTACTCTGTTTTAGGATGTTATTTCAAAGTATTGTGGAAGCTTGAAGAAGATGATAAAACAGAGCAAAAAGAATAAAAACAAGATTATAATTATCCAGTTTGATGATTTTCCAGGTGGACCAGATGGGTTTGAGCTTGTTTCAAGGTTCTGTTATAACAATGGAGAAATCTCAATTGATGTTTCAAATGTCTCGACTTTGTACTGTTGCTCTGTTTTTTTAGACATGACAGAGAAGTTATGTTTCTCTAATCTATTTCTTCAGACAGAGAAGTTTTTAGAAGAAGTGTTATATGGTTCTTGGAACGACATCGTTTTATGTCTCAAGAACTGTGAACAAGTTTTTCTTCAAGCTGATTCGTATGGTCTCGTTGATAAGCTTATCTTCGCAGCTTTGACTAAAATCTCTCAGAGTTCAGAAACATTTTCATCTTCTTCTTCTTCACTCTCTTCCTTCATCTCCTCTCTTTCTACAGAGACGACCAAGAACACACCGGAATCAAATCAAAAGTATATTTCTCGGTCAGTTTCTTGCGGAAGAAGTAACGAGTGGTGGTTTGAAGATATGTTAAATCTCTCTCCTCAGATCATCTTGAAGCTAACTCAGATCATTGGAGCTTACAATACAAATATAAAAAGCTTAGTCTTAACAAGATTTATCCTCCATTATCTCAAGACAAAGCTTCAAACCAAATCAAGAACTACAACAGAGCTTATAAGGAACAAGCTTGAGTACTCTGAGTTAGCTAATACAGCAGTTAAAGGAGTGATTTTTTCAGCTAAATCAGCGTTTTCTTGTAGGAAACTCTTCTGGGTTCTTCGGGTTTTATCAAGTTTTAACATAAGTAAAGATTCAAGAATTAGTTTAGAAACCCTAATTGGAGAAATGATGGAACAAGCAACACTTGATGATCTTTTGATTCCTGCAAGAGAAGGAAGAGAAAAGAATGGTTTTTACAATGTGGATCTTGTGATAAGATTACTAAGAGTGTTTGTGAAAGAATCAAGAGAGAAGAATATGAAAAAGATTGGGATTTTGATAGATAAGTATATAAGAGAGATATCTCCAGATCAGAATTTGAAAGTCTCCAAGTTTCTTGGTGTTGTAGAGAGTTTACCAGATTCAGCTAGAGATTGTTTTGATGGAGTTTACAGAGCTATTGACATCTTTCTACAGGTCAGTTTTTTTTTTAATAAATAAAAAATCAATATTTTATTGTTTATTGTTTTTTTTTATTGTTTTTTTTTCTTGAATTGCTACATTAACTAATTGATAACTTAAAAAAAAATTTCAACCTAATACTATCATTTATAGTTTATGGGATAAAACTATATTATTTTATTTAATTATATATAAATATAATTTTTTATTAAAATTATATTTTTAATTTAATGTTAAGGTTGAGTATTTAGTGGTTTAGTTTAATATTTATTATTTAGTTTTTATATAATTTTTCTAAAATATAATGTAATTTTTAATTCAATTGAATTATTAAATGGTAATTTTGTCTTAAATTAATTTTAATGCTGTTTATAGAAGTTAAACTTAATTTGGTGGTATTTAAAAGAATTGTCCTAAAAAAAATATTATAGAAAAATGAGACAAAGAGTTTATATATATTAATAAATTTTTTTTTTTTGGAATTTCTTCACCAACTAATTGGGGATAAATAAGGTTTTATTTTTCTACAAAAATAAAGAAAATAATCTATTTTTTTAATAATTTATATTGGTTTTGGACATATAGAAAATGACAAGTGGCATACATATTTCAATATCATTTCCTTTTTAATACCTTTAAATTTATATATTTATGATGAGATGAAAAGAGTCAACTATTCTTTTACCTAACATGAGAAGATGATTTGAAGTTTGAGATTCTTTTATTCTTTTTATGTGTAGATGACGACTATACACTATTAATTGTATAAATATATACTTATTTAAAAAAAATAAAAATTAATGATATATGTATGTAAAGAATCTAATGCATTTTGGCTGATATATATTTGTATTTTCATATATATATATAATATTTATAAACAATATATTTTATAGATTCTTTATTCTGTCTTGTTGCTGCCGTGGGGTTTCATGTCAGATTGTCCCCACAAGGACAGAGTCTTGACTTCATGTTTCTTTTAACTTTTTATAGCCATTATTAGTTTATTACTCATAATATCTTAAAACCTCAAAATGTATTATTTTTGGTAATCTACTTTCAATTACACTTTTAAAAAGAAATGACTAGATTATAACCTACGCGTTATAAAATATATTCGATAGATATTATTAACTATGTATATATATATATATATAATATAAAACTATATATAATAGAATTATAGTGTGTTTTACAAATTTTTATAAATATATTGATATTAAATATTATAATGTAAATAATATATATTTTTTGTATAATATAATTATGGATCCAAAGAATATAAATTAATAAGGTAATTATATTTTGCAAAATTTTAAGAAAGTGAAATTATAATTTTTAAGATACTACATGTGATAAAATATTTTAATTGGAATAAATAAATTTATTTAATAAATATATAAAAATAATATAACATTATAATTAATATAAAATGCTAAAATCTCTAAACATCTTTTTGGGATCAATTTTTAATTATTACTGCTTAAATAATAAATATAAGATTAAGGATTTGTTATTGAATTAGGTTTTAAAATATTTTAGATGTATTTGAGTTTGAGATATATTGTGAAATATTAGTTAAAAAATTGGTATTTTGATTATTATATTTTAGAGAAATAAATATAATAAAATTCATTAAAATACAAAATTTAATAATTTCACCTAAAAATCATTCATATATGCAAATACTTTTTTTATTTTTTCGTTTTATTAGAATTCAAATAGTTAAAAAATTTGAAAATTTATTTGAACATTAGTGATATTTCACTTTATATAAAAAAAGATTTTATTTTATTTTTCTAGAAAAATATTATTTTTTAATTTTAAATTATCCGCGTTAGTTTGGAACCAGTTTAGGACATTTATTTATTTAATTAATTTTTATTTATTTTTTCTGATTGACATCTTTGAATTCAAATATTTTAAAATTTATAGATATTCTTTATAAAACTAGTTTTGTTTAATTTCTTATTAATTAAGATTTGATTTTGTTGGTTTATATCTATATTTTAAACCTAATTTTATTTGTGTTCATAATAATTTTTTCTTATTTTTTGGTTGTTGTTGTACAGTCTCATCAGAATCTAACACCCCAAGACCGAACAAAGATATGTCGATGTCTCAACTACAACAAACTAACAACAGAAACATGCAAACATCTCGCAAGAAACCCTAAGATCCCACCAGAAATCGCTGTTCAAGCACTAAGGTCCATATGTGAAAATGAACAACACATAACTCCAGAGGTTAAAGTTGTAAACAAGAGTCTTTCTTGTAAATATTCAGAAGAGAAGAAGAAGAAGCAGCATATACTATTACATCTTGAGATATCAGAGAAATTAGCAGAGAGGTTGAAGACTAGAGGAGGATCTCATTGGAAGTTTATGGATAGTTTCAGAGAAGGTTAATGGAAAAAGTCAAAGTCAAGATCTTGAGCAGTCATATATATATTCTAATTTACAATGTTGTTAAGAGTCT
Organism: Leavenworthia alabamica; assembly: GCA_000411055.1. Classification (NCBI taxonomy): domain Eukaryota; kingdom Viridiplantae; phylum Streptophyta; class Magnoliopsida; order Brassicales; family Brassicaceae; genus Leavenworthia; species Leavenworthia alabamica. The sequence continues at coordinate 20,186 of KE157123.1, forward strand.
TCTTGTACAAATCATTAGATTCGAAGTGTGTATTTTTTATCATCTAAAGCTATGAATTCATGAAGCTTACCTTTCACAACTCGAAACTGAAATAGAACCGGTTTAAGTAGTAAAACTGATCGATTTATTAATTAAATATTTTTTGTTTCGATATTGTTCTTGATTAGGTTCGGTTTATCTGAAATAAACCAAATTATATATGTATTTTATGTTTTTATTTTTCTATTCGGTTAAAATTTACAATTTCATGGATTTTTTCAGATTTTTTTCTTGAATTGTCGAGCTTTTTGGGTTTGATTTCTATTTTAAATAATTTTTTTTCAAAACCAAAACTAAATTAATTTAAATTATTTTATTTTTTATTTTTACTATATTTTAATTCAATTATTCAAAAAACTGAAAAAATCCAAACCAAACCATGTGCCCAACTCTAACACATATAGAAGAAATATAAAAGAAATGTATATATAAAGAAAAAAAATGTTGAACCATAAAGGAAATATATAAAAAAATGTTAGTTATTATGCAAAAAGAAACCTGAGGCACCAAAAGATGACATGCATTACCACTGCCAATGATAAATAAGCAAAAGTGTTTCCAGTATTCAAATTTCAAATCTTTTTTTATAGTCTATTATAATATTTGTATTACAAATACAAAATTATTTTTTAATTACAATAATTCCATCATATAATTTTTTTTGGCATGTAATTCTGGATTTCAAATCTCAGTTCAATAAGAAATCAGTGATTATACCAAAAAAAAAACAATGATTTCAAAGATCAGATTTATAATTTCAGTTAACCAATGGATAAATACTTTACAAATTTATAATTTCATTTATAATTATTTAATTGTTTTTCCGACCAAATAAGTTTTATTATCCGAAAGATGTTTGCAAGTGAAATATTAAGGCCCAACACAAATAAAGGCCCAACTAATACATACACGTGTAAAATTATTATGCTCAAAGAAAAGATACGTGTCTAGATTTGATTTAGTTTGGTTTAGACAAAGCCGACTTCAGTTGAACCCGGTTTAGTTTTCTTTTTATTATTAAATAGCCGTTGAGTGTCTTCACTACACGTTTCAGACAGTTTCTGTCAGCTTCTTTGAAAGAGGCAAAGATGATGATGAACTTTTCTTCGTTTATAAACTTATATTTGAGAGACTCAAAAGAGACTCTCACCGCTGCAAATGTTCTAAGATTCTTAGATAATGATGATTCCACAATCTTCTTCGAGTTTTGATTCACGATTACATCTTAACGCGTCTCGTTCTCTGATGTGTCCATGCTCTAATAAGGTTGTGTTCCGATATGGATTTAGAAGACGTCTGAAATTTAAATTTTCCATCTTAAAGATACGGTAGTTTTCTTCATGTTAGGAAGTGAAAACGACACTGGTTTGTTCATATAGTCAAGAACCAAACCATTGCATTTCATCTGTCTAGAAGAAGCAAACTCAACAAAGTCATAGCTCATATGCTTGCCCTTGAGGTTTACAACAAGTTGATCATGAATAAACAAGCTTTGGTCATGGTGAAGATGAAAACAGCTAGGGTTTATTTTCCAGGAAGAGTTGACAACATCAACAAGTTATTGTGTTTTTATTTTAACTGAATTAACTGAAACAGACATGTCCACGTACACTAAATTATAGTGAATTTACAATTTTGCCCCTCACAATTTTTTTAAAATTATTTTTTGTGGCATCAGTTAAACGAGTGGATATGAGAAAGCAAACGTAGACCAACTCGTAAACATGTCTTCTCCATTGTTCAATCTCAGAAATTGAAGATTTATTTCTTCAATTCAAATTTTGATTTCATCACAACAGTGCTGCAATGGCGGCTACAACAGCAGCTGCAGCAATGGCTTCAAAATTCTTAGGATCCAATTTAATAATAATTTCAACTCCCACACCTTTCTCCTTCATCTCCCATGGAAAATTCAAATACAAAATCACTCAATCATCTCTACAAAACTCTCCTAAACGAAAACCTAATACTCCATTATCGTCACATGTAGCTTTAGCAGCTATACTCTTCTCTTCGATTTCATCTCCGCCACCGCCAGGTTTAGCTGTAGTAGAAGAACCAGCTTCTCCGCCACTTGTTGTTGAAGCTCAAGCAGTGAAGAGTTCAACGACATCGCCGTTGTTTAATCAGAACGAGATATTTAAAGCGCCTAGTCCTAAATCAGATCTACCTGAAGGATCACAGTGGCGATATAGTGAGTTTCTTAACGCTGTGAAGAAAGGTAAAGTTGAAAGAGTTAGATTCAGCAAAGATGGTTCTCTTCTTCAGCTTACTGCTATTGATAATCGTCGTGCTTCTGTTATCGTCCCTAACGATCCTGACCTAATTGATATATTGGCTATGAACGGAGTTGATATATCTGTATCTGAAGGAGAATCTTCAGGCAATAATGATTTGTTTACTGTTATTGGGAATTTGATTTTCCCGATCTTGGCTTTTGGTGGACTTTTTTTACTTTTCAGGCGAGCTCAAGGTGGTGGTCCTGGTGGTTTAGGTGGTCCTATGGATTTTGGACGTTCTAAATCAAAGTTTCAAGAAGTGCCTGAGACTGGTGTGTCATTTACAGATGTTGCTGGTGCTGATCAAGCTAAGCTTGAGTTACAGGAAGTTGTTGATTTCTTGAAGAATCCTGATAAGTATACTGCATTGGGTGCTAAGATTCCTAAAGGATGTTTACTTGTTGGACCACCTGGTACAGGTAAGACTCTATTGGCTAGAGCTGTGGCTGGAGAAGCAGGTGTACCATTCTTTTCTTGTGCGGCTTCGGAGTTTGTTGAGCTTTTTGTTGGTGTGGGTGCGTCTAGAGTTAGGGATTTGTTTGAGAAGGCTAAGGCGAAAGCTCCTTGTATTGTATTCATTGATGAGATTGATGCTGTTGGGAGGCAGAGAGGAGCTGGGATGGGAGGAGGAAATGATGAGAGAGAACAAACGATTAATCAGTTGTTAACTGAGATGGATGGGTTTTCTGGTAACTCTGGTGTGATTGTATTGGCAGCTACGAATAGGCCAGATGTTCTTGATTCTGCGCTATTGAGACCTGGAAGGTTTGATCGGCAGGTCACGGTGGATAGGCCTGATGTGGCTGGCAGAATCAAGATTCTTCAGGTCTTTACATAGTGGTTAATGTCTCTTGAGTTATGTGAATGATTCTTATTTCTCTTTGGGGTTTTGAGTATCTTCTAGGTTCATTCTAGAGGGAAAGCACTTGGTAAAGATGTGGACTTTGAAAAGGTTGCGAGGAGGACTCCAGGTTTCACTGGTGCTGATTTACAAAACCTGATGAATGAAGCGGCTATTCTTGCGGCAAGGCGTGAACTTAAGGAGATAAGTAAGGATGAAATCTCTGATGCTCTTGAGAGGATTATTGCTGGACCTGAGAAGAAGAATGCAGTTGTCTCCGATGAGAAGAAGAGACTTGTTGCATATCATGGTTAGTATAATAGTATTCTTTCTATATATATATCTTCAAAAGCAGCTGAGATCACTGTTTCGTTTGCAGAAGCTGGTCATGCTCTAGTTGGTGCTCTTATGCCAGAATATGATCCAGTTGCAAAGATTTCAATCATACCTCGTGGCCAAGCTGGTGGACTCACCTTTTTTGCACCGAGTGAAGAAAGACTCGAGTCTGGATTATACAGCAGAAGTTACTTAGAGAATCAAATGGCTGTTGCACTTGGAGGAAGGTTAGTTACTAATAACATCATTACAAAGAAAAGGTTCTGATTATGTTGAAACCATACCTCTCTCTCTTGTGTTTGGCTATAACAGAGTTGCAGAAGAAGTAATCTTTGGGAATGATAATGTAACAACAGGAGCATCTAATGATTTCATGCAAGTGTCTCGTGTCGCTCGTCAAATGATTGAGAGATTTGGGTTTAGTAAGAAGATAGGTCAAGTAGCTGTTGGTGGTCCTAATGGAAACCCTTTTATGGGTCAACAAGTATATAACTTTTGGTTTTGTCTGATTCATCATTAGTGTTTTGTTTTATGTTAATGAAATGTTTTTATTGCAGATGTCTTCTCAGAAAGATTACTCAATGGCAACAGCAGATATTGTAGATTCTGAGGTAAGAGAGTTAGTAGAGAAAGCATATAAGAGAGCAACAGAGATTATAACAACACATATTGATATATTACATAAGCTTGCACAGCTTTTGATTGAGAAAGAAACTGTTGATGGAGAAGAGTTCATGAGTCTTTTTATTGATGGACAAGCTGAGTTGTATATTTCTTGATTACTCATTAGACAGTAACATATAGTTGTGTTCATATGTGTCTTCGACTCTGTATATATACAGGCCTTTCCTTGTTATACACTTTATACTGTAATGTACTGTGTTCATGTTACTTTACGAATATGCTCGATTCCATGGTACTTTTAGTTATTACCAGACCCGTTGATGGACAGGTTTTATATTTTTGAATTAAATTAAATTTAAGTTAAAAAATAAAATAAAAATTTAGCGTAAAAGATGTATTTAAATTTTTTTGTAGAAAAAAGTAAAACATTTTATTTAGGATTCGATTAGTATTTTTGTAATCACTAGCAAATACCATGTTAACCGGCAAGTGGTCTAGTGGGCTTCCAGCAATCCGATCTCACTTCTCACCCAACCCAGAATCAAGACCTGCTGTCTCCAAAAACGGANACCCGGCCGAACAAAATTATTTTAACCATTAATTCAATCGTAGAAATTGCTAATTTTCAAACCCCCATTATTCTAGTTTTACAAACTTTATCATCTATTAAATTAAAAATTAATTTATATATATTTATTATTATTGTTATTATTTAAAAAAAATATTATAAATTATCTATTTTTGAAACTTTTTTTTAATTTATATTAGAAATCAATATATTTAATTATTTAATTTTTGAAATAAATTATCTAGTGTATTATTATTTAAGTATATTTTTAAAAATAAAAGATTAAATTTATTAATATTATTATTATATATATTAAAATTTTCCTAATATATATGTCACAATCTCGTTTAATCTTAATTTTGGAACATGTCAAGTTCTAATGAAAGTTATCAAATAAGATTCCAATAAAAAACAACAAAAAACATAAAATCTAATACATATAAGTAAAAGCAAAGTAAAATAACATATTTCAATTAAATTAAAAAAAATCAACAAATAATATAAAATCCAAAACATAAAGAAAAAAAAAGATGTAAGCAAGATACATAACATAAAACCAATCATTAATTACTTAACCTATATGAAATGTTAAGAATAACAAATTTGTAATTTACTTGATCCCAATAAAGCTTCAAAATTTCATCTTCTTCAAAATTTAACGAATTCTTCATATTATTCCAACCATCTCCAAAATAAAATCTATTGTTATCAGTACATCTCAATGTGACTTTGTACAGATCTTCTTCAACTAGGTTAAGGACTTGCACTTGAAAACCATGTCGTAGACTTGCTTCGGTTACATTATTCATCTTTGTGAGTACTTTGATTACTTGATCTTTAGGTAATGTTATATTACCAACAATATCAGTATATGTTAACTGTTTTGTTATTATCATATTTGGATCTATAGGATTGGCAAATCTTAATAAGTATGAAAAACTCATCTTGATTAATTTCTTAAATGAATTTTGAAAGTAGGAGATTAATTTAAGTATGTAATTTTTATGTGTTCTTAGATGCAAACATATATATAGGAAGCTTAATTTAAAAAAAATAAAAAATAAATACAAGGTAAAATGAAATTGGAAAATTTTCCGTTGAAAAAATGGAAATTGCCAATTAACAATTTTGTAAAGAAATTTTTTTGGCTAATTACCATTTTACCAAAAATATAAATATAAATGAAATCGTCTAACTTTTGTCTCTTATAATTGTATAAACAAAATGGAAAATTTCCAAAGCGTATAATCTCCTTAAAACTACCGCCTACCGTAAGTTTCTTTTCATGATCCTGTTGTTTTAGGGTAAAAATAACGGTTTATTTCGCTTTTTTTGTTTATTTGGGTTATTTTAATTTGTTCGGTTTAAGATAAAAGTTTAATAAATAAACACATAAAAATTTATTTAAACAGAAAATAAAAATAAAAATCTAAAAAATAAAAAAATAAATTTCAGTTTATTCGATTTTTTGGTTCGGTTCGATTTTTACTGAAAACCGAACTTAGTAAAAAACTTCTAGACCTACTAGTTAGTTTGACAGATTTCTTAAGTTTTACCTGTTGGCCAATGCAAGCCATGGGATCTTCTAGTCACTTTTAGATCATTGTGTTCAAAAGTAATATTATAACAAAGACTACAAAGTAAGCCAAGTATGTCTCAACACAACAAAATTTACAAAGGCTTGTATCTTTTTTTTTAAGAATCGCCAACTTTGGCGACTATAACTGAAGCATAATGAGCAATGTTAGCCTCAGGTGATTGTTTAAGCCTTGCGATAACAGGAAACAACTCTGATGACTTCACGAATTGTCTACAAATCTCATGGTTCGAACACATTTTAGCTAATGAGAAAAGTGCGATCTTGAGTGGTGACTCACTTACTGTTTCTTTCTTGCTCGGGTTCAGAGCAAGAACCGAGCAATCTGCTACCAACTTCAGTAACGTCTGCAACACATACAAAATTAGTTTTTGGACTTGAGAAATGAATCATATGTTGTTAGGGGTGGGCATAAATCCAAAACCGAAATCCGAAAACCGATAAAAAAATCCGAACCGAAACCAAACCGAATTAAATGTTAAAACCGATCGGTTAATGGATTAAATATTTTTCGGTTTCGGATCGGTTTCGGATTCGGATTTCGGTTTTTCGGTTTATCCGAAATACCGAATTATTAAAAAAAAATTTAGTGTTTTTATTTTTCGGTTTGGTTTTTAAGAGATTTCGGTTTTTTTTTGGATTTTGGATTTTTTCTGATTTTTTTTGGTTTTTCGGATTTCGGATTCGGTTTTTCGGATTTTTTCTTTGATTTTCGGATTTTTTTTTTGAATTTTTGGATTTCGGATTTGGTTTTTCGGATTCAGTTTTGATTTCGGATAANAATTTTTTTTTTTTACAAAACCGAATCCGAATCCGAAAAATCCGAACCGAATTAAATCGGATTTTGATATGTTTTATTTCGGATATCCGAAAACCGAAAAATCCGAATCCAAATGCCCAGGCCTATATGTTGTTGTTACTTACTTGTAAAGCTCCTTTAGAGACTATATCTTCACAGAGTTTATTTGAGTTTCGAACAAGGTTGCTTAATGCACCAGCAGCGTTTGCTTTTGTTTTGTCTTCTTCAGCTGTGGTTAAAACGTTTGCTAGCTGAGTTATAGATCGTCTTAGTTCCTCATACAACGTGTCGTTATGGTACGCAGCGTTTCCAATCTGCAAAAGAATAAAAACTCTTTCAATTTGATCAAGAGATGAATAGAAATTGATTTGTTGATTTTGATTTTGATGATTATACAGCAAAGCAAGCAAATTTCTGTGTTCTTTTGTCAGGATCAGTGCATCGATCAATGAGGAGACCAATGATTTGATGTTCACCCTGCACATAATAACCAAACAGACTATGTAAGAACTAAGAAAGAACACTCTGTTCTGAAACGTTTTGAGCTCTCAAAGTAAAGAAGCTTAGTGATATAATAACTTACAAGAGAGCTGTAGAAATATCCATTGTGTCTACACATATTTCCCAGAGCACTACAAGCTTTTGCACGTATATTTGGATCTGAATGAGTAAGAAACTCCTTTAATGGCTGCAAAACTGAAGCCTCGCCGATGTATTTATAAAAAGCCTGTATAGTGTTACTAAATTAGATAACATCCCTATTATGTAATATTTAAGAAAAGGTATGTATTTATGATAGTACTCTTACCTTATCCATCCTTGATAGATCAGATATGATCATCAAAATATCAAGTATGACTTCTTTTGGACTCGATAGGTTTAGTAATTTTTTCATTCTGTTAGGATCCAATAGACCTTTGCTAACTAGTTCGACAGCGAGACGTGACCGGCTTACCATTTTGGCAAGAAAAGCAACGGGTCTAACTAAATCTTTTAAATCCAAATGTTCCAAGCAACGAAGGATTAAACTTGGTACTCCCACCTGAACATGACGCAACACAAAGACATATCACCAAGAGAAACTTTGATTTTGTGTTTCAAAATCTGCTTGGAGAAATCAAGAAACTAACCTCGAGGAGGACTTTTATGTATTTGTCCATATCTTCTTCTATAGCTTTAAGCAGATCTCTATCTTCCATGCACACTCTGACTCCAGGAGAGCCCATGTTGAGGATGAATCCACTATTTACAGAAGCCGTGGCAGATAATGAACCTGGTTGACTTTGTAGAGCAACAAAAGGAAATGCTAGGAGATCAATTATCACATTTATTGTCTCTCTGACTCCATCTTTTCCTCCTCCTGGACCTCCCCAGTTCTTTACTAGCTTGATATGAGCATCAGATAATAAATATGTAATCAGCTTCATGTTTTCAATCTTCACAAGAACCTGACGGAAAGTTAAAGTGCCACCGGAAAGACAATGACATATGGACGAAACAGCCCATATAACTCCAATTGGAGATAAGCCAATCCTGTTGGGTGTTCTCTTGATGTCATGTGTGGCAGCACTTGAGAGTTTGCCAGCTAACAGATTTATCAGAAGCAATGGCGTACCGCTAGCAATAAGCTGCTGCACAGTTAAAGGTCCTCCCCACTTCAATCTGGATTCTAATAAACCAATACATCCATCAAGAAGGCCGTGCCATTTGGTAAGATTACACCTGCCAGGTTGAGAGGTGATTTCACCTTCATTACTTGGCATAGGCCTAAGATGATTACAAAGCTTAGTAGCTCGAGGAATCAGAGGCACCGCCATCTCAGAGACAGAAGATTCAGCAGAAGATCCTTTTTCAAGAGAGAGAATAGATGCAAGAGCAAGCATAGCAGATGAAGAGTGATTTTGAAGAGAAGCTTCAATTTTATCATCTGAGGCAACGTGATTGGCTATGGCAGAAAGACGATGTAGATGCTTCTTTGGAGAAGTTGTAAGCATTAACATGGCAGAATTTTTACCAGTTAACTTCAAACACTGAGCAACTGTTGCCAGCAGAAGGCATGAATGGAAAACCAGAGTGTTTAGTCTGCCCTTTAAATTATTTGTTTCTCCTGTTTGTTGATCCTTGCTTGATGATGTAGCATAGGATAGTATAGAGAATATTTCTGAAATAACAGTACCATCCTCTCCGCCACTGACTACAGTAGTAATAGGCAGTGAACTGGGAAGACCACAAAGCACACTAGGAATAATTCCGTTGTGAAGGCAACATCTTGACAAGAGCTGGAGCATAACATAAACATTTTCCAGTTAAGTTTCAGGAGGGGAAAGAAAAACAAATGTGATTAAAGTGGTGGAGCAAAAAAACAAGTTATCAAGTAACTTAGTGAATCAAAACAACCTACAACTTTCTCAGTTACCATAGCCAAACAAGGAGCGGAGCATCACATAATCACCTGAATTGCAGAAATCAATGGAGCTTCCACTCGTTGGTGGAGGCAATGACTGACAGCAAGTTGCACATGCTTTGATCGGAGATATATTCTTGTCATCGTATCGACAAGTTTCTCAGATAACGGACCCCATTCAGAGTTTCTATCGTCAAGCTGAGAGAGATGATGGTTATGCAACGCATCTAGAGGAAATATGTTAGCATTATGTTTCTTGAAGAATGTTTCTGAAGTATCTATGAGGATCCATATTGCTCTACAAGCTTCACTGGCAGCTGCTAACATGTGTGAAGAGCCAGAAGCTAAACTCGAACCAGAAGAAGCCAAACAAAGACACAAATGATCAACTATGCGAGACATGTTAGCATGCTCTAAAATCTGTTTAGAAGCAGAATCAGGAGTTGAAGACTTAATATCTTCTGCAACTCGAGACAACATCGTTGTGATGCAAGAACAGGCCTCATATAAAATCCTCCCAGTTCCTTCTTCTTCCCAGGCGACAACCTATATACACAGATAGTAATAAATAAATAAGGTGGTTTCGTCTCTAACAGACATAAGCACCAAAAGGAAGGTCACCTGTACAAAAATTTCCACTACTTTGGTCCAGTGCCTGATGTAGGAACTATGCATGCTATTGCCTTCAGTATGCCCAACCAAGTTTTTAGTGATTGAAAGACTCTGAAAAAACAATAAATCTACGTTAACAATCAGTTAAATTTCTTTATTTCCTTATAGTGGAATACAGTATGAGATCAAATCAGAGGCATGCCAGTTTTGCCAAAAGAATTTACCTTTAGTATTATGTTGTTGAACTCGGATGATTTCATCCCAACAAGAATGTAAGTAAAGTCTAGCAATGCACATGTTATTTTCTCAAGCACTGGAACTGAAATTATGGCACGAGCTGCAACCAAATTGGCAATGATCCTGAGGGACTGAACAGAGGAAGCAACATCACTGTCTCTGTGCACCAACCATGAAAGAAAATGTGAAATATCATAAGTTGCACCAATTCACTGGAAGAGAACAAACAATCATAAGACCAGAAAATTGCAACCATATTTTGAATCTCTATTACTTTGAAAAAGTATCTATGTTCCTCTTATTATGATCAGGTAGATGTACAACCAATTCTATAAAAAGGAACAGCCCGTACACCAAATTATACCTTTTAGAATCGTGCGGGGATTTTGACAATCTTTCCAGTGATAGCAAAACAAGATCCAATGCTTTATCATCTTCACCTATAACTTTTGCTCCTTTAACTGTGCGGGATGTGTTTTCCAATTTGTCTAGTGCTGTGTTACCTGACAAGAAAAAAAAAACGAAGCATGAATGAGTATGATATTTGTAGAAGGTAAGAAATTACCGAAACTACTAAAAAAGCCAAGGTTCTTTTCACAGATAAGAAAATGTATGTGGATTTTCTGACACTAATCTTTAAGCCATACAGAGAGAGAAAAGGAAAACTGCGTTACAAAATATTTAAGTAAACAAAAACCTGAAGTATATAACTAAGAAAAAATAGAGAAAATCCGTAGAACATGGGAGTTGTGTTAAATCTAAACAAACATCAAACCTAGTATGACACCGTAGAAAAATCAAGAGAAATAAGAATAAAGATTGCATGCTTCGTTAAAGAAGAAAATGCATTGGGGCATAACCAACAATGAGAGGATGATATCCAAATAAGCGTCAAAAGGCATCTCTCTTTACCTGAACTTTTAACCTCTTCTTGGGTTGGGAATCCATGGAAATCTTCAGGAGATGGAGAATCTACTTTGACAGCAGTTTTCATATTTGACTGAACATCAGGTAGAATGCTTGGAGCAGAGATGTTGTCAACCAAGGTCGTAGTGTCGCACTTTTCTGTAACATATTAACACTAAAATATTAATAGATGAGGAAATGATTAAGAGACAGAGTTTAACCACAGACTGAAGATAATCAAACCATTTTTTTGTTGCCCTCCATTTCCTTTGAGCTTCCAAGCTGCGTTATGGTCAAGTACTGGAGTATGCATTTCCTGAATATGCGTTCAAACTGTTCTTAGTCATCTATCAATCCAATAACATTTTCCAATTTCAAATCCTTTCTATTGAATGAAAAGGACAGTTTTCACAAAATGTTCTGTACATAAGACTCAAGCTGCAAAGTATAAGTCATCAACATCAAATTGTTACCCTGGCTTCAACTTCCTCTAGTGATTCTTTAACGAAGGGGTGATCAAGAAGAGCTGGCCAGGTTAATCGACTTTGGGGAACCTGCAATGAAAAAGGTCACCCAGTCTAAGAATAATCTCAAACATATCCCACAAATGGTAAAAAGGACCGATGACAATAATAGAAATTTCACCTTGTTAAGCAATCCTTTCAAAAAGCTCTTAAAATAAGGACTCATTTCATCAGGATATTTGACAGGGTCCTTGAAGATTTAGTAAAATGTTAGCTCAAACTTTTCGCATAGACTATAGAAAATATGCAAAAATTGATATACCTTAACAATGTGACGAATGAGAGCATACACAGAATTAGTGTAGAAAGGAGGTTGACCTACATATAATTCATACCTGATATCGCAAGAGATTAATTAAAATCATCTCAAGTGCGCTGAAATGTGCATTACACAAGAATGAAGCAGAAAATGGAAAACAGTGAGAAAAACCATCACGGTATTACATGAATATGCATTGGCTTTTCATAACAATAGAAATTAAATACGACAACTCAGATGAGACCCTCCACCTACAATATAACACCAAGGGACCACAAGTCAGCAGTGTGATTGTATGGCTGTTCTCTCACAAGTTCTGGTGCCATGTACAGCGGAGTGCCTGATGTAAAACAAGAAGCGATTTACTGAGTCATGCATTCATTAATACACCTTAAGAAAATAAAAATGCTGAACCTTTAATGGATCGCAAAACCACGGTGTTGGTGGACATAGCTCGAGCAAAACCGAAATCACATAACTGAAAATCAAAGGGAAGACAAGTAAGACGATGCTATAGAGAAATAAGAGAAACAAATAATCAAGCTGTGTTGAGAAGTATTTTTGTTTCTACTTATGGTTAACTTAGTAGTTAGTATATGAGATTCCCAGCTAGCCATATCCTCTTCTGGTACTTAATAATCTAGTTTTCTGAAACAATCATAGACTGAAAGTTCCAAGGGTCATAAAACATTTTCAAGAAGTTAGTGGATAACATGGCACTCATAAGAAGAGAACGTGAGTAGAAGAATCGTATTGTAACTTTAAAGCTCTTTCCCAACTTTAAGAAATAATAATATGAGTGGGGGAAGCAAAAAGCAGCATTTCAAACATAATTCCTGGAAGCAGCAAAAGCAAAGTTATATTACCTTAACGACAGACCCAGCACCAATTAGAATGTTTTGTGGCTTCATGTCACGGTGAATTATACGGTTTGAATGCAAGTAGTGCAGTGCTTTTACCTGAATTTTAGATAAGTTTTAACATCGTTTTATTAATTATAAAATAAGAGATCTGTTACAGAAATAAGAACCATGCTGGCAAAACGTATTACCAACTGCTTAGCGATTGCTTGAACTTGCTCTTCCGGAAGGCACTTGTCATCTTCAAGAATCTCAAACAATTCACCCTGTAATTCATCAATCATCATCATTTTTTATTTCAACATATAATTCCGACTAGATGCTTCATAAATCAGTTCTTTAGATTCTACAATCAACAGTGAGAAAAGTACTTGGGCAAACTCAGTGACAACACAGAACTCTCGTGCATTTTCAAAGGAGTCGAGCATTTCAATTATATTCTCATGCTTGAGTTTCCGCAATATCTGAGGCATACAAAAAATTTGGTCAAATCCAAAATGATACAAGGAGTTATCACAATAGATTGGGATTAAAATATATGCAACTCCAACGAGTGAAATTTTCCTAACCTCGATTTCTTGCCTTAGACTATGTATATCCTTGTCACTCTTTCCTTGCTTCATAATAAACTTCATCGCCACAGTCTGACCAAAAGCACGATAAAATTATCAAAACAAGAATTAATTAGCTGATTAAAGTAGCCGATGATAACAAACTGGATGAACCCAAAAATTTACCTGGCCAGTGTATTTTCGTCTTCCTTTGTAAACCCTCCCAAAAGAGCCTTCACCAACGAGCTCAATCACATGATAGTCCTCTACACCCATATTTGAACACTGATTGGGGTTTAAATCTGTCAAATAAAGCAACGCTTTAGCTTCCATCGGTACATTATAACAGTACGAGACTCAATACAGCAAAGTTGTGACAGTCTATGCTCAGTCCGATTCAATCAGTAGCTTAAATAAATAAATAAAAACATTTCAAAAGCTAGCTCCGTTTCGATAGCATAAGCAAACAGTAGAGAATCTTATGACTAGAAACAGCAAATCAAACAGATCCTGAACCTGACTAGCAAAACAAATGAGCCGATGGATATGGTAGACTGAGAACGCCGGCGACAGGAACGGAGGAGGAGATACTCGGCGGTGAAGGAAGAGATCTATCTCTATGAGATGGATGTTTAGAGAGAGAGATAAAACTGTTTGAATATTCTCGGAAACTTTTGAAATTCAAAAAGAGGGAAAAATCTCTCTCCCTGATTGATTGATTGCTCTCGAATTTTATAAAAACCATAAATCATATTTTCCGGTTTATTTATTTTTTTAATAAAATGGGGAAAATAAATTTATACTTCTTTATTACCATATTTTATAAATAGGTACCTCGAAGTTATTGAAGTTTGAAATAAGACCGTGAACTTTAAAAATTGTGTTCTTTAACCCTCTGAATTAACTCATCCTCTTTATTGTATACAACTGTGAAAAATAAAACTATGAAAAATGTTTTTTAAAAAATAGATTAATTTATTTTTCTGAATTTATAATAGTGGTTAGCATTAACCCAACAACTTCACCAACATTTAATTACTTTATTTCATAGACTAGTTGTTCATGTTATATAATATGAGTGTTGTATTTCTAGTTCAACATTGTCAAGTGGGCATATAAACTAATCCTTGAGGAAAAAGCCAAAAACATACACTAAGTTTGTTTATTTATATTACCTATGTATAAAATAACTAAAACCCTTTCTAAAATAAAGTTAGTCTTATAAAGTTTCTACAAGACTATATAATAATTATAAAACTTATAAATATTGCAATGGAAAAAAATGTTGCTTAAATACCAAATTTTACAATGTACCAACAAGTCTAAAACCTTATTAAATTTTAAATACCAAATTAATTTTTAGTGTTAAATTAAGTTTCTATTAACTTGGTTATTGATACTATAAAAAATAATTCCAAATTAAAATTAAAATACAAAATACATGGCTAAATTTCTCATTTCAAAATTTTGTTTAACATTTTATTATATTCTATTGCATAAGAAAGTTATAAAAAGTATAAAATATAATGATTTTATATCGACATATAAAAAATATTACATTTAATATTAAAATAATATATAACACTGAAAATATATTAATTTTATATCCACATATAAAAAATATTAAATTTAATATTAAAATAATATATAAGACAACATAAGTGTTGATGATTAGTATTATTTTCACACTTTATTAAAACAAATAATTATAAATTTTCATCATAATATTTACTAATAATATTTACTAAATGAGAACAAAACATATTACTATATTTAAAAAAGATTTAAATAAAATAATATATATATTTGACGGAAGAGGATGGGATTAAATAAAATTTAACGGTAGAAATTGAAGAGAGGAGAAGAGAGAGAGAGAGAGATGTTATTGGGTTTGAATGAGATTAGTGAACGCAGCTTTTTATCTGATATCATCAACCAAACCTGTGTCTAGGGTTTACTCTTCTTCCCTTATCCGCCGCCCTTTTCTCTCTCACTTTCGCTTCTCTTCCTCTTCCGTCGTAATCATGCCAGGTTCCGAACCATCGGAGATTCAGTGGCCAGCGAAGAAAGTCAGAGATACTTATTTCGATTTCTTCAAAGGGAAAAGTCATAAGTTCTGGCCATCAAGTCCCGTTGTGCCTCATAATGATCCTACTCTTCTCTTTGCTAACGCTGGTACGATCAATTGGATTACTCGATGAGATTAGAGTTGATCTGTGAAATTAGAATTTTATTGAGCTGGGATTAATCTCTTATTGGGAGACTTATTCATTCTCAATTGTAGTTTGAATAATTCATAGACTGTTTCAATTTTTTATTATTAGCTGTGTATGTTAATTTCTCTTGTGGTGGGGTCTGAAGACAATTAGAAAGACGAATTGACATTGAAATATTACCTGGTTTTTCTAGGGATGAACCAGTACAAGCCGATATTTTTGGGAACGGCTGACCCAAATACTGAGCTCAGTAAACTAACTCGGGCATGTAACACTCAAAAGTGTATCCGTGCTGGTGGAAAACATAATGATCTCGATGATGTGGGCAAAGATACTTACCATCATACCTTCTTTGAAATGCTTGGTAACTGGTCTTTTGGAGATTATTTCAAGAAGGAAGCCATTGAATGGGCTTGGGAGCTCTTAACCAAGGTAATAATGCCACCGTGTTTTGCCTCTATGGTTCTTAGAGTATATTTTTCTTTCCACACATGCAGAAAAGGGATATTTTTATTTGTTTACGTGAGAACACCTACCTATTTTTAATGTCTCAGGTCTATGGGCTACCAACTGATCGAATTTATGCTACCTATTTTGGCGGTGATGAAAAAGCTGGCCTTCAACCCGATAATGAGGCTAGAGATATATGGTTGAAGTTTCTTCCATCTGGACGTGTGCTGCCCTTTGGTTGCAAAGTATGTCCCATAAAAGATTACTTTAAAACCAAATAAGAATTAAATCATTTCATTTTTAATCTTTCTGGTAAAATGTGAATACAGAAACTTATATATTTTTTTATCAAGGTCAGGTGTTACTTAATTGTTTGATCTTATATTGGCTTTGGAATACACTATCAAATTTTGGCAACAGGCAGGCTTTTAAAACCATTGTTTATGATTTCCAGTCAAGAACTGTACAAAATGTAAAAATGGGGAATTTTTTAATGCTACCATTCTTTCATTTAACTTTTGATGAAACTGCAGGACAATTTCTGGGAAATGGGTGACACAGGTCCGTGTGGACCTTGTACGGAGATACATTATGATCGTGTTGGTAACCGTGATGCTGCATCCTTAGTTAACAATGATGATCCAACATGTTTAGAAATATGGAATCTTGTTTTTATTCAGGTACAAACCCTCTCTCCTAGTTGTAACTTAGTTCTATTTTCATACTCTTTATCTGGGTTTTACGTTTGTTCTTCTAATGATATTGTAGCTCGTGGAACTGAACTCAATATTATGCCGTTAGCTAGATTGTTCTTACTTCTTTAGCTTTTTTATATTATCCTCAATTGTTTTCTCTGATGGGGCCTGTTAACTATGTTTCCAAAACAGTTCAACAGAGAAAGTGATGGCTCGCTAAAACCTCTGCCTGCCAAGCATGTCGATACCGGAATGGGCTTTGAGAGGTTGACTTCTGTTCTTCAGAACAAAATGAGCAACTATGATACAGATGTGTTCATGCCTATCTTTGATGACATCCAAAAGGTAATTTGTGAAACTTTCTGTTGCCGGTTTCATGACATTCTGTTTACATATTGAGTTACATTTGTGTGGCTCCACTTATGATACTTTTTTGGCCTTATTTGTGTTAGTTCATCTATTGTCAAATGGATTAGGGATTTTGGTAATTTTATGAATTCTATGTTCATCTTTGCCTTTTTGATCTATGTGAGTTTACAGTTATTTTCCTTTCCTGAGATTCTCTGTCAATTGTTTTGAATATAGTTGATTTAGTGATTTAAGAGTATAAAGATCAAGACATTCAGGTATGGGTGTCCTGGAGATCATTCCCTTGTTAGCTGTGTCACTTTTCATGTATTTGTCATTTTTTTTGGGTCAACACATGGATTTGTCTCTGTGAGAAATTGTAAAATAAAGGTTCTGTTTGGTCTTTTTCCCCTAATTGTTGTGAATTGAAAGTTGATGCTTTCACATTTTTAGGCCACGGGAGCTAAGCCATATTCAGGAAAGGTTGGACTGGAAGATGCTGACAGAGTTGACATGGCATATAGAGTGGTTGCTGACCATATTAGAACTTTATCATTCGCTATTGCAGATGGCTCTCGTCCTGGTATTGCTTGGTTTCTCGTCTCATGTACAGTTTGATGGTATAAATAAACATATTAATGTGGACGTCTTAGAATTTGATCATTTATTTGAGTCCGTACTTCTACATATTCAGCAAATAGTGTTTCTGGTTAACTGATTCTAAGTTGGGCAAATGGCTTTGTCATTTTTCGTCCTCAGTAAATCGATTATGGGATACAAATAGAGGTTTGCTCTTTCTTGTAGCTGAACAATACCATCTGATATCCACTCTATTGCAGGTAATGACGGCCGTGAGTATGTTCTACGGCGTATTCTTCGTCGAGCGGTTCGCTATGGAAAGGAGATCCTAAAAGCTGAAGAAGGGTTTTTCAACGGGTAGGAAATTACCTTTGATTGTTGTTGGATGTTTTGTATCAGTATTGATTTGTCGTGGCTGGAACATGTTTATTTATATCCTCTATCTTTACAGTGGCAGCATAGTTTTGATACGTGTATTAGCTCAGTCTATGTTTTTCGCTGATCAGTTTCTGCTTTTCACCTGTAGGCTCGTAAGTTCTGTTATTCGTGTGATGGGTGATGTATTTACAGAGTTGAAGGAACATGAGAAAAAAATCACAGAGATCATAAAAGAAGAGGAAGCGAGTTTTTGCAAGACCTTGGCGAAGGTGGAAGCTAGATTTAATTTCTGTCAAACCTTTTAACCTTTATCGGTGACACCTTTTACTTTTGTATATATTGTTTTCAATTGCACCATCTTTCGTTTTGAATGATGTTGGGCATGATTCAGTTCTGCATACCATTATCTATGAGGAGCCTTTTTTCTCAAAGATGAATTGGTTTGATCTGTTTGTCCATATATTGTCTTGTTATATGGGTGAGCGTATAAGAACAGTTAGATTGATTGTAAATTTTCACGGCAGGGAATTGAGAAATTTCGGAAGGCTGGAGAGGCAGTTCAGGGGAATACACTAAGTGGAGAGGTATGTATCTAATTAGTTTTGTGCGATTTGTTTGATTTTTCAGTATTTCCTTGTGCGATGTTTGAATTTCCATCTCAACAAGTGTCTATTCTATGCAGGATGCTTTTATCTTATGGGATACTTATGGTTTCCCATTAGATTTGACTCAGGTACTTAAGTCATTTGTATTTACTTCTTCGAGTTTGTCTGATTTTATTACTTTATTTTTCGGGTTCAGTTGATGGCTGAAGAAAGAGGTTTGTTGGTTGATGTTGATGGGTTCAACAAAGCCATGGAAGAGGCAAGGGAAAGATCGAGAAGTGCCCAAAATAAGGTGCTTCAACTTTTCTTTCTTTTTTATTACTTTCTTAAAGAGTGTTTGATGCTAAACTAATGTGGAACTATGGACTTAACTGATCTTCTAATGTCAATTTTTGGTAGCAAGCTGGTGGCACAATTGTTATGGATGCTGATGCTACATCAACATTGCACAAGACTGGTGTGTCAGCAACGGATGATTCTTTTAAATACATTTGGTTCCAGGTTTGTCCTGTTATTCCAGAAAACTTGCATGTTGCGTCTGAATTGTTCTTATAGCATAGAAATGAAGAAATTAGGACATCGAGTGGTAATTGGAGTTTGCTTCTAAAATATCCATTTATTGAATAATTACCCTGCAACATGTGGCTACAGGATCACGAGAGTGAATTAAAGGCAATCTACACTGGCTCTGCTTTCCTGGAAAGTTCAACTGCTAGTGATAATGTGGGACTAGTATTGGCGTCTACAAGTTTCTATGCTGAGCAGGGTGGTCAGGTAATCCATTTGATTTGATATGTAATTCAGTTTTCTGTTTTTTTCTTTCTAATCGTGACTGACTGGTGGCATGAAACTGCAGTATTTATGTTCATATTGGCTACGTGTATGTATATATATGCAGACCTGGAAGTAACACCATGAACACTATCATATCAGAATTACATTGTTTGAATTTAAGCATTAGTTGGCCAGCACCATGATATAGTTATTTTCGATATTGCAACATAATTTCTTAAGTCATCGCTGACATTTGCTTATTTATTTTAGATTTCATATCCATGAATAAGGTCTAGACTTTGATTCACTTCGTACTATCTATTTGTATATAAAATTGGTGGCTCTAACATTTTTCCCCTGCTACAGATTTTTGACACGGGACTTATAGAAGGCTCATTTGGTACATTCAATGTATGCAATGTCCAAATATTTGGGGGCTTTGTTCTTCATATTGGGTTTCTCTCTAAAGAAACTGGAGAGTTATCTGTGGGGGATAAAGTGATTTGCAAGGTAACGCTCTGCATCATGCAGTCTTTTTCTTATTCATCATATTTGGTACTATCTAAATTGTTTCCACCTTCATTTTCCATGTGTAGGTTGACTATGAGAGGCGTAAACTCATTGCTCCTAATCATACTTGTACACATATGTTGAATTTTGCACTGAAGGTATCTTTTTCTATAATTTAAGTTACCGATACTGTAATTACTATTTTTTTAATAGAATCTCAAAGCATTTATATTCCATGATTTCAGGAAGTTCTGGGGGATCATATTGATCAGAAGGGATCAATAGTTCTTCCTGAAAAACTGCGATTTGATTTTTCCCACGGTACGTTCTTCTATAAGATATTTTATTTTGATGTGGATGGTAATTTCAATTATCTGATGGATTCAATAATCTCGAGTAGGCAAGCCGGTTGATCCTGAAGATTTGAGAAAGATTGAATCCATTGTGAATAAGCAGATCAAGGATGAATTGGATGTATTTTCCAAGGAAGCAGTGCTTTCTGAAGCCAAGCGCATCAAAGGTCTAAGAGCAGTGTTTGGAGAAGTAAGCTTTCCATAAGTTCTCTTGCAATGCCTTATTAGTTTGGTTTCTGAGTTGTTAAAGAATTATCTCTTACTCTATTCAGGTCTACCCTGATCCTGTAAGAGTTGTGTCAATTGGGAGAAAGGTGGAGGAGCTCTTGGCTGATCCTGAGAACGACGAATGGTCATTGCTTTCTTCTGAGTTTTGTGGAGGTCTAATTCTATTAGCATTGGCTACTTAGACCAAAATATTTCTTTCTGAATAGTATTTTGAATATTGGACTATTTTTGGAAATTCCAGGAACCCACATAACAAACACCCGTGAAGCCAAAGCGTTTGCTCTTCTATCGGAGGAGGGAATTGCTAAAGGTATCCGTAGGGTAACTGCTGTGACTACTGAATGTGCTTTTGATGCATTGAATGCGGCTTCCGTACTTGAAAAGGAAGTCGAAGATGCATCCAAAGCAGAGGGGAGTGCCTTGGAAAAGGTGCTTATTCTTCTTTCTCATCCATTCACACTAAAACGATCGTACCTCTTGTTCATGTAGAACTTAATGTACTCATTTTTGCTTCCTCACAGAAAGTTGCTGCTTTGAAAAGCCGGGTAGATGCAGCAATTATCCCAGCTGCCAAAAAAGCAGACATAAGGGCAAAGATTGTTCAGCTTCAGGTAAGCTCATTTGGCTCAACACTGAGCAGCTTTGTTTCTGCTTTCTACTTTGGTTAGAGTTTTGCCTAGTTAAAGAAGTATAAAAGTGGGAGTTATCTTTATTACATTGCAGAATGAAGTAAGAAAAGCTCAAAAGAAAATAGCGGAGCAAAACCTGAAGAAATCTGTCAAACTAGCAACAGAGGCAGCTGAATCTGCAGCATCTGAAGGGAAGACCTTCTGCATCATCCAGCTTGATGTAGGACTTGATGCTGCAGCCGTTCGAGAGGCCGTTTCAAAAGTCATGGAGAAGAAGGTACCATCATGCTCTAGATGCGATTATTAGAAAGATTTAAACTCAAAAGGGTGAATGAATATTGCAGGGAATGTCAATAATGGTGTTCAGCACTGATGAAACCACAAACAAGGCAGTAGTGTGTGCAGGAGTACCAGAAAAGTCAGATAAGTTTAAAGAATTAGATGTGACTGAATGGTTAACAACTGCATTGGGTCCTTTAAATGGCCGATGTGGAAAAGGAAGAAATGGTTTTGCATCAGGACAGGTATGAGAGTCCTGTTTTGTCTTTAATCTCCACAAAGAGATCTCAATCTTCAACAATGTTTGTTTTTGGTTTCAGGGAACAGATGCTTCTCAAGTACAGGCTGCTTTGGACATGGCTACATCATTTGCATCAATGAAGCTTACCTGATTTGGTCATGATGGAGACTACATAATCTCTACTTATTTGATATTGTTTTACACATGTTTTAAGAATCTGTTAGTTCTTGTGATGAAGTTTGTGATATCACTCTTCAGTCAAAGATTTGATGTTATATTCCTTTGTGAAACAATCCAATCAATAGTTCAAATTTCGCCTAGGATCTAAAATATTTTAATAATAGTGTACACTAATATATATATTGAATATATAGATTTTGTTTAATATACAATATGTTAAAATTATTAATTTGATTAGTTGGTAAAAGTTATTTGATATATTGAGAAAAATAATTAATAAAATAATTTAGATTTTAATTTATAATTATTTATAGAGTAATTTTTTCTAATACCATATTTATAGTTTTTGGGACAAAATTACATTATTTTATTTAACTAGACATAAATACCATTTTTTATTAAAATCATATTTTTAATTTAATATTAGGGTTGAGTATTTAGTGGTTGAGTTTAGTTTTTTATTATTTGGGTTAAGTATTTAGTGGTTGGATTTAGTATTTATTGTTTGGGTTTTGTGTAATTTTCCAAAATATAGTCTAATTTTTAATTCAATTGAATTATTAAATGATAATTTTGTTTTAAATTAATTTTAATGTTATATGTGGAAATTAAAGTTAATTTGGTGGTATTTTTGAGAATTGCCCTTATTTATATTAAATTATATTAAAATAATTTATGTTTTAATAGAGATGATTTGTCTTGCTTTGAACAATTATAAGAGACAAACTTACTTTGTTTAGACAATTTTCATTTTTTAACATTAATATTAAAATTTATTACATTAATATATAGAAATTATACTTTTAATAAAATGTTAAGTATCCAAATTTTTTTTTTACAAATTATTAATTTAAAATTTCCAATTTTTGAACAGAAAAGTTCCAATTTAATTATACCTTTATTTTTTTTCCTTTCTTCTTAAGTTAAGCCTCTTATATATATATATATTTGCATCTAAGAACACATAAAAATTATATACTTAAATTATTCTCTTACTATCAAAACTCGTTTAAGAAATTAATCAAGATGAGTTATTCATACTTATTGAACTTTGGTGCTATAGATCCAAACATGATCATAACAAAACAGTTATCAAAAACTGATATTATTGGTAATATAACATTACCTAAAGATCAAGTAATGAAAGTTCTCAAGAAGATGAACAATGTTACAGAAGCAAGTTTACAAATAGGTATTAAAGTGCAAGTCATTGACCTAGTTCAAGATGATCTATACACAGTTACATTGAGATGTACTGATAAAAATAGATATTATTTTGGTGATGGTTGGTATATTATGAAGCATTCTTTAGATCTTGAAGAAAATGAAACTTTGAAGCTTTATTGGGATCAAAAAAATTATAGATTTATTATTCTTAATTTTCCATATTAATTAATTTATTTTATGTGATGTAATTTTTTATTTTTTCATATTTTATTTTGGGTTTATTTATATGTTTGATTTTTCTATTTTAATTGGAATAGGTTTTATTTATATGTTTTGGATTTTATATTATTTGTTGATTTTTTCTTGTTTAATTAGAATATACTATAAACTTTCAAAAAAAAGTAATAACTAAAAGAAACAAAAATCAAATCGTAGGTTTTATAAAAGCTACAAATATATGTAGAGACCAACTGTGTAACACATCTAAACATATTGCATTACAGTATAAAGTAATAATACTCAGTACTTTGGTGTTAATTTGTTTTGGTCTTATTTTCTAAAACTCAGGGTTTGTTCACATCTCTAAATTATTTAATAAAGAAATTAAATATTGTTTGTATCAATGCCAAGACACATCCTCATTCCTCATGCCTTCAATTACAATGCCCCTTTCCATTTCTTTCTTTTTTTTTTTCATTTTTTTGACAAAATTTGGTGCTTGAATATTAATAAAAGTAATATATAGTTACATTGTTTGGAAAATTTTCCATTTTATTTTACAATTATATTAAAATTTACTACATTAATATTCAGAAATTTTCATATTTTATTGAGTAATTCCTTCTAATACCATCATTTCTAGTTTTTAGGACAAAATTACATTAATTTTTTTAATTAGACATAAATACCATTTTTTATTAAAATCATATTTTTAATTTAAGTTTGGGTTGAGTATTTAGTGGTTGGATTTAATTTTTTATTATTGGGTTGAGTATTTAGTGGTTGGGTTTATTATTTATTGTTTGGGTTTTGTGTAATTTCTCAAAAATATAATCTAATTTTTAATTTAGTTGAATTATTAAATGGTAATTTTGTTTTAAATTAATTTTAATGGTATTTGTGGAAATTAAAGTTAATTTGATGGTATTTTTGAGAATTACCCTATTTTATTTGGTAAATTGTTAAGTAGACAATTTTTGTTCTTTGAAAATTGTTAAGTAATAATTTCATTTTTTCCTGTGGCAATTTCTATTTTTTTTAATGGAAGAGTTCCAATTTTATTTTCTCTTGTATTTTTCCCTTTTTTAGGTTAAACATATATATATATATATGTTTGCATCTAAGAACATAGATAAATTATATACTACAACTAGGTTAAATTTTTGGCAAAAATGAGTAGTTCTTCACACTTGTCGAGTTTTGCAGAATTTGCTATAGACTCTAATATGATTATAACAAAACAATTATCAAAAACTGATATTGTTGGTAATATAACTTTACCTAAAGACCAAGTTATGAAAGTTCTTACCAAGATGAATAATATTACCGAAGCTAGTTTACAAAACGGTATTGAAGTACAAGTCCATGACCTAGTTGAAAACGATCTATACAAAGTCACCTTAAAATGTATTGACAACACTAGATTTTGCTTTGGAACTGGTTGGAGTATTATGAAACATTCATTAGAACTCGAAGAAGGTGAAGTTTTAAAGCTTTATTGGGATTACTTAACTTATAAATTCATTGTTCTTAATTTTCATTATACTATAATTAATGGATGGTGATTGATCATTATACTATATTTTTACTTATATGTTTTTAATTTTATGTTCTTTTTTCTTCTTATTTTAAGATGTTTTTACTTGTATGTTTTGGATTTTATATTATTTCTTGTTTTTTCTAGTTTAATTGGAATATCATATGAACTTTGAAGAAAAGTAAGAACTAAAAGTAACATTAAATCGAAATTTTTTATTAAATAACCTTTTAATTTAACAATAAAGAAAATATTTACAAAACAATCTGCATGCCATGTTCAATAAAAAACAATATGCATGCCTTGTTAACCTTCCACATCCTATATTAAAACTAACCTTGATAAACGGATCGGGTTGTTCGGATCAGATCGGAAAAATCCAAAATAGATCGGATTCGGATTAATCGGATATGAGTGAATAAGTTAATCGGTACAATTTTATTTCTAATTCGAATTTCGGATCGGATCTGATCGGTTTAAAATAATCAAATTTTTCGGATTGTTCGGATTAAAATTTAATTTGTGAAGTAAAATTATATAATTTTAATATAATAAATCGATTAAATAAATTTTTTGATCCGATTAATCCGAAATTTTTTTGCGTTGATCCGATCCGATTAAACCTTGATCCGAACCGATTGATTCGAGATTTTTTTTGGTTTATTTGGTAAATTTTAAAGTTTCCAAATAACCTAATTACCGAATAACCCGATCCGTTTAATCCGATTAATCCGAATGGCCATGACTAATTAAAACCAAAACCTATTTTAACTTTTTCTTAAAAACTAGTGGGCTTTAGTTAGGCCGATGTGTTATGCTTGCTTGGGTCTATTACTGGGCTTAATGGGCCTGCGCTAAAAATTTTAACTGTGTTGTTTATCCACTCTGGTATATATACTTTGCCCAATTGACTTTGATCAATATAAATATTAGCCAATTAAAAGAAAGAAAAAAAATTGGTGAGGACTATAAAAAGTATTAAAAACTATAGTTACAAATAAAAATATTATCCAACTAAAAGAAAGAAAAAAAAACTGGTGGGGCTATAAAAAATATTAAAAACTATAGTTACCTTTATTCAATTATGTATGTAGAAAATTACAATAAAATATATTGTTATTATATTAAGTATTTGATTGTTGATTTTAAAATACATTAAAATCAAGTGTTATTCAATGTTGATTTGATTTTGTTACATTTGGATTTTAATATATTTTATTGTATTTATTTCTTCAAAACATGAATAATCAAAATACCATCATTTTATATAGTATTTTAAAATACCTCTTAAACTAAAATACATTAAAATCATTATACCTCTTAAACTAAAATGATTTTATTATATTTTAGTTGAAGAGGTATTTTTAAATACTACCTAAAATGATAAATCAATAAAATACACATGTTTTAGAGAAAAAATACAATAAAATACATTTATATCCATAATTAAATAACACATGATTTTATTGTATTCTAAAAATACAATAACAATGTATTTTTTTGTACTTTTTTAAATACATAATTGAATAACATATGATTTCATTGTATTTTTAAAATACAATCAAATTTATTAAAATACATAATTGAATCATTATACACATGTTTTAGAGAAAAAATACAATAAAATACATTTATATCCATAATTAAATAACACATGATTTTATTGTATTCTAAAAATACAATAACAATGTATTTTTTTNTCGATAATAATCTCGATAATATAGTTTCGTAAACACTTGTTATTATACTTAATATTATATATATAGATTAGTAAACAATATACATAATATTAAATATAATTTGATTTATAATATAGTATAAAATATATGTAAAACATGTATAATAAGTGAAATATATGATTTTATATAGTTAAGAGTTTATACTATAAAAAAGTTATTATTATTGATGATATATATGACTAATAATGTATGTGTGAAATATAAAAATATTGTTGAGTGAAATATGTATTAAATAGTAAATTATTTTTTTACTCTTTTAGTAATTTAATATAAATATTAAATAAAATATGATAATCTAATAACGTAAACTGTAATATACCACGTCAATATAAGATTACTTCCCAGATAATATGTGGTAGATGTTAAATTGCTTTTTACTTCTATGTTTTGAATTTTATATTATTTTTTTCTTCTTATTCGAAGTTGTTTTTACTTATATGTTTTGGATATTATTTCTTGTTTTTTCTAGTTAAACCGGAATATCATATGAACTTTGAAGAAAAGTAAGAACTAAAAGCAACATTAAATCGAAAAACATTTATTAAATAACCTTTTAATATAACAATAAAGAAAATATTTACAAAACAATATGCATGCCAAGTTCAATAAAAAAAACAATATGCATGCCTTGTTAACCTTCCACATCCTAATATTAAAACTAGTTTTAGGCATTCGGATTAATCGGATTAAATGGATCGAGTTATTCGGTAATTGAATTGTTCGCAAATTTTTAAAATTCACCGAATAAACCGAAAAAAAGTACGGATTAATCGGTTCGGATCAAATTTTAATCGGATCGGATCAATGCAAAAAAATTTCGAATTAATCGAATCAAAAATTTTATTTAATCGATTTATTCTATTAAAATTATATAATTTTATTTCAAAAGTTAAATTTTAATCTGAATAATTCGAATAACCCGAATAAATTGATTATTTTAAACCGATCCAATCCGAATTAGAAATAAAATTGTGTCGATTAACTTATTCACTTATATCCAAATAATTTGAATCCAATTTATTTCGCATTTTGCTAATCCGATCCGATCCATTTGCCAATGGGTAATTAAAACCAATACCTATTTAACTTTTTCTTAAAAACTGGTGGGCTCTTTCGGCCTACGTATTCTGCTCGTTTTGAGTCTATTATTGGGCTTAATGGGCCTTTACTAGATTTCGAACTATATTGTTTATCCACTCTTGTATACTTTGTCTCGTAGGCTTTGATCAATAAAAGTATTGGCCAAATTAAAAAAAAAAAAACTACAATTCCCTTTGTCAGCTTATATTTAAGGCTGATTCTGACTGTTACAAATATTTTGTTTTTTCATGTGTTAATATCTCTTGAAAGAAACTGGAGAGGTATCAATTTTTTATATATATAAAAAAAATTTGTAATTGCAAAGTTTATAATACATCAATCTATTACGATATATGGATTCAACTAAAGGAGTGACTCAGAATTAAACTAATATATTTTAAAAATTAACCAATTATTTTATATTTAAATTCATCTAAATTTTTGTGTAATTTTAAAATAAGCGAAAACTAAAAAATTATAACCAATAATGTATTTATTGAAATATAGAATATAAAATATGATTTTTCAACAAGAAAAAAAAAATCATAATTATTAATGGTTCATGACTCATAAATATCACAAGATAGTGCAAGATCCAAGCTCGTCACCATAGTTACCTCCATAACTATTTTGAATAAGTCTTGCATTATATTCATTTGGTTGACTTATATTGTACGAAGGTTCATTAGAGTAATAAACCGGATGACCCATCGCAGTTGGTCGAGAATAATTCTCTTGCATAACCGTTATCGGTTGATAAGCTGGACCGATTTGAGCTGAAGCTGGTCTGGGTTGAAAACTTGAACCGGGTTGGGCTGAAGCTGGTCTAGGTTGAGATGAACTTGGTCTGGAACGGGTTTGGGCTGAGGCTGGTCTAGGTTGACCAAGTTGAGATAAAGTTGGTTGGGATCGGATATTTGGATTTGGACCGAATTGGGTTGGGTTGGGTTGAAGATTTGGACGAACTTGGGCCGGGCCTGGTTTGAAATTTGCAATTTCTAATGGGTTTTGGGCCTGTGAATTGGGTGGGTCGATGGTTACGATCCGTCTTATAGCTCCACGTCCTTTGGAACAAAGTTTGTTCATGACTTTTTCAGGACTGCAACAAACTACTTTGATTGTGATTGTGTTTGTTGTTTCATCAAATGCTTGGTCTCTTACTTCTGTTATGATTCATAAATTAATAAGAAAAATATAATTATAATTATTGATGATAAAATTAAATTTTTTAAGAATTAATAATATTAAATAAAGAATATAAAAAAACAAAGATATATATA
>KE157123.1:49155-70321 GCA_000411055.1 Leavenworthia alabamica
TGATATTTTTATCGGAATCAAGAAGTACATCCAATTTCATCCAAGTTATCTATTTTAGAAAGAAAAATAATTTTATCATCGTTATAAATAATTTTTATGAGAATTAAAAAAAAAAGAATTTAGTTTCAAACTAAAAATCTAAAACCACAAATAAAAAAGAGATTACAAGCTAATTAGTAACATGAAAAAATAATTTTTGGTCTATTATTCATCTCATGATTTTATTTAAAAAAATAATTAAAATTAACCATCATGATTAATAAAATTATTTTTTTGTTATAAGATAAAAAGTATAAATATATACGTAATATAAAAAATAATAAAGAATGAAAATAAAAAATTAACAACATAAGATTAATAACATAACACAATAAAGACATAACATTTTTAAAAAAATATAGTGTTTAATATGATTTAGAAATCTAAAAATTAAAATATAGAAAAATCGATTTCATTAAAACATTTACTTGTCTGCATAAAATCTATTCTTACCTTTTCTCTGCCTATTTCCATCATAGTTTTGAAAAGAAAAAAACAAAAGAGAGACAAAGAGAGCGTAGCCTTGAAACTTAACAAGGAAGAAGAATCTATTGGTCCTATATATATATAGATGTTCACAAGAAATTTAAAAGGAAAAAAAATATGAATAATGTAAAA
Organism: Leavenworthia alabamica; assembly: GCA_000411055.1. Lineage (NCBI taxonomy): Eukaryota > Viridiplantae > Streptophyta > Magnoliopsida > Brassicales > Brassicaceae > Leavenworthia > Leavenworthia alabamica. The sequence continues at coordinate 49,813 of KE157123.1, forward strand.
TTTACTTTTCTCTTCGAATATATACTTGTTTAAAGAAAAAATAAACATAATGTAAAATTTACATTTTTAATTTTCATGCATATGCCAAAAATGTAAAATTTCCTTTTATTTAATATTAGTTAATAAGTAAATTTTCCTAATGTAAAATGTTTTAAATTATTATAAAGAAATATCACACGTATCCATCATCTTGATAAAATTATTTAGTGGGCCATTATAGAAAAAAAATTAGTTATTGGGCCATAATAGATAAACTTAGTTATTGGGCCATTATAGAAAAAAACTTAGTTATTGGGCCAAGATAAACTTAGTTATTGGGCCTTTATAGAAAAAACTTAGTTATTGGGGCACTATAGATACTTAGTTATTGGGCCATTATAGATCAACTTAGTTATTGGGCCATTATATTCGTTAAGTTGGGCTATAAGATTCAGTAGAAAAAAGCCCATCTTTTCAAAATCGAAAGAGACGGAGTAAAAACCCTAACCAACTCAAACATTTCAGTCTTCTTCTTCTTCTTCAGCTTCCATCACATTTTTTTCCCGGAAAATTTTTTCCTGGAAAAAATGAAGCCAGTAATAGGAACAGTGGTATCGAACAAGATGCAGAAATCAGTAGTCGTCGCCGTTGATAGACTCTTCCATAACAAAGTCTACAATCGCTACGTAAAGCGAACTTCTAAATTCATGGCTCATGACGATAAAGACGCTTGCAACATCGGAGATCGAGTACATTACTATTTTCCTTCTATAGATTAAGTCTTCTTAGCTTTAATCTAATAAAATTTCATGTTTGGTTATGTTTAGGTGAAATTAGATCCATCAAGACCATTGAGTAAGAATAAGCATTGGATTGTTTCAGAAATCATTAAAAAAGCTCGAATCTATTCACCACAAGCTGTTGCTTCAGCTTCCATTGCTGACTCTTCTGCTCAATCTCATGTTCCTCCATCTTTTGCTTCTTAAGGTAATTGAGTTTAGTGCTCTACTTGCTTCTCTCTTAGTAACTTTGGCTTACCTTGTCCTCTTACTGCAATTTTGCTAGGTGAAACTTTAATGGAGAAGGGATCAAGGAACACATGTCTAATTATGAGACAAACATAAACGTTGTAACCCATCTACATATTTCATTAAAGTTTATGCCTTTTGGATCATATCTTTGATATTTGGTTTCTTGAGATGATTATGAGTTCTAAGATTGTGATAGATGAATAACTCCATTCAATGTTATTTAGCCATAGTCATATACTCATATTGCAATACCAGTTTTTAACTGTCGATATTAACTGTTCTGATAGCTATTAAGTTAGAAGGATTTTATCTTGTATATAAATTTTGTGTTTGCAAGCTATCTGTTCTTGTTAGATCATAGATTAGGAAGTAACCAGAGATTGAAGAAAGAGGAAGAACCAACTCAAGAAACCATCGAAGCTTGAATCCGATCTCTCCAGGCATATGCTGCTGCAAGAACTTTAATACAAGACGATGTAAACTTTCTTCTCATGCTTTTGCGACTATGCTAAGCTTGTGAGATCATCCCAAACTTGTTAATGGATATGGCTCAGATTTTGTTGGAAAAGCATCAGAAGAAGCTGTTAAATGACTCCCTAGAGAGACTCGAGTCTGCTCAGTCGCTTAGAATCATCTCCCATCTTCCATGTAAGTGCATAATGATATAAGGATATCATGAAAAAACGAAGCCATGAACGTTCTTCTTTGCTTAGTGCTCTGTTCTTCATGATTTTTACTGGAGGATTGAAATGGTTTAAAGTTAGTAAATGACTTGAACCAACCATTAAGTTCATTTGAATTCAGTTTGGTATTAAAACAGCCCGAACCAATGATTAAACAAAAGACAATTACATTGCCAAAGTAACATAAAGAGAGATTATAGTCACAATCACAAAACAACTAAGATTGTGTCTCTATGTATACAAAAGAAGATGACTCTACTCATAAACAATATAGAACACATCATTCATTTTCTTTTACTTCCTGCATCTCCAAGCTGATACTGAGTATAAAGGTCTATCTTGCCAGCATATAACCGCGCAACCATTCTCTTCTTTGATTCTATACCCATCAAAACCACACCCTTGAAGCAATCTCCTAGCCTGCAACATTGCATAATAGCTAAGAGGAACATTCCCAAAACCAGCCAAGTCTATCCTCTGACTCCATTTCTCAAGCTTCTCATGTCTTTCTCTTCTTTCAAATCCTTCGCAGGCGATGATGTTCTTGATCTCCTCTCCGAAAAGCATTTTCTCTACTTTGATTCTATCTTGAGATGTTCTTGGAACTTTTGTTTCCAAGCAATCAAACAAAGCTGCATAGGTGTAGAGTGATTCTAATAGTCTCTCCATTAGTGTGGAGCCATTGTGGTCTGAGTCTTGCTCAGTGACCACCATAACCTTTGGAGATAAACCCCATATTGCATTGAGGAAGCTATCAGTTCTTCCTGAATGAGGCAGAGGCAAAGATGAGGCTGAGTCACCACTCGGGCTATGTCCATTGTTGTTGCTCATATCATTCTCATGTGTCTCGGCTGCAGAACCATGGCTCATCATTATAACTCTCTGCAAGTCAATTCCACTAGGATTGTTCTGAAACCGTAAAGCGCAATTTTTTCTCATGATATCATCATCAGAAGCCAAGAAGTTATGTAATTGAAGAACCGAGCTAACGGCTAAGGCTTCTCCTGTCTTAACCCGCAACTGTTCAAGATTTAAACAGTCTAATCTACATAAAACAGGATTAAACTGAAACGGGATATCGAGTTTCTCTGCTTCTTCAATGAGTCTATGAGCCATTTGATCAAGCACTTCCTTCTGGTGATGAACACCAGTGATTCTCAAATGTGGTGGACCTTCAGGCCTAGAGTTAAAAGCTTGAATCAAAGCAAGCCATTGAGCAGGCTCAGAAGCATCAAGATCAATCACATGAACCATCTTTTCTCCTTCCATAGCCTCAAGTATAGCTCGATTAGTGAGCATGTAAGAGACTTTAAGTATAGGAAACATGTCAAAGAAGAGTCTTCTAACATGAATCTCCTCAGAGACATTGTTTGTCTTTGTCTGAGTTGCATTAAGAGCCTTGTAAAGACCAGGCCACGACTTGAGGATTCTGTTAGCTAGAGCTTCAGTGAAGTAAGCAGCGATTCTTTGCATGGTGTCACCGTCAGGGGAAGCAAGATGAGAGAGCTGTTCAAGAGCTGAGTTAGCGTTTTGGAGACTACCTGAAGCAACGTGGTTAGCGCAAGTTAACAAGAGATGGATTAAGTAAAGACCACGTTCCTCAGGTTTAAGATCTTTGAGACAATGAAAAGGTGATGAAGAAGTGAGGAAAGTGGTGGGTCTGTTGAGTGACATAGTTGAAAAAACTTGAAGAGGTGATGAAGCTACAGAAGATGTTCCATTATCTTCTTGAAACATAGCCACCATTGAAGGCCAAAGCTTTGATTTTGTTTTCAAACCAAAAACAAAAAAATAATTCAATCCTTTTTATGAAAAAACTGAAACTTTGAAAGACCCGTAAATCCAAGATTCGAAATTTCTTTAAAGATCCAGAGAATCTGCAGTTTAACAAAACAAAAAAAACAAATGGTTAAGAACAGAGGAAATAAATAAATTCTTTTTATTTATAAATCGAAGACAGATGAGTGAAACAGACTTAATCTGAGAACAAGAAAGAAACAAAAAATAAACTAACAATAAACCAGAAAATAACTTACTTGAATTTGATTCAATGGAGAAAAAGTTGAAGTTTTTTTTCTGTGTATAAATAAAATAGTGTGGGTTCTTCTTCAACCACTTATATATATATAACGAAGTCTAATAATATCTAAAGTGTAAGGTGGGTGAGTAATCTTGTGAGTATATTGTTGTTGTTTTGTTTGGAGAAAAAAAAAGAAAGAAACTAAAACAAAACAAGGAGAGTCATTGTTCCTTTTGGCTCTACGTATCAGACAATGCGTGATAGTCGGTTTTGTCTTTTTCTTCTTTGTCTTTTCTTTACTCTCTTTAATTGTTTTTTTTTTCTTTGTGTTTAAGGAATTAATAAATTGTTTTTTTTGTTAATTTTTCAATTTTCATTGTTTATTTTTTTTTTTTATATCAGGTAATCCGGCTGAATCAGGGACCATCGGTTCTGATACATCTTAGTGTGGCAAACACATACTGCAGACCAGCGCATCATCCTCCAACACCAACTAATTCTAGGGCCCCGAGAGACAATGTGAAAGTCTCGGTGGCCAAACGATTTAAATGTGGTAAATTCAGTAACCGAATGGAGTCGATCCCTGACCTTGACCAACATGCCAACTCTCACCTATTTCATTGTTTATCTTGTATTCTATATATTGTATTACATGGATTATGTATTTTGATTTTATTTTGGACAATTCTCAAAAATATCATCAAATTAATTTTAATTTCTACAAATAGTATTAAAATTAATTTAAAACAAAGTTACTATTTAATAATTCAATTAAACTAAAAATTATATTATATTTTTGAAAAATTACACAAAACTCAAACAATCAATATTAAATCCAAGTACTAAATACTCAACTCAAATAATAAAAAACTAAACTCAACCACTATATACTCAACCCTAACGTTAAATTAAAAATATGATTTTAATAAAAATAGTATTTATGTCTAATTAAAGAAAATAATGTATTTTTGTCCTAAAAACTATAAATAGTGGTGTTAGAAAAAATTACTCTTTTATTTTTTTGAGTGTTAACAACTGCTACTGTTTTTAGTTTTTTTTTTGTGTTTTGGTAGAAAATAAATTTATTTATTAACCTAAAAATCAGTTTTGGTATTTAATTATGTTGAATTTCACTTTTCTTTTGTAAAATTTATATGTTACTATTTTTTTGATTTTATATAACTTAAAATTTGTTTTATAATATGTCTTTTAATATTTTTAATGTAAATATTTGACAAAAATTCTAATTTTATTCTAATTATTTTTTTATATCAACCAATAAAAAATTATAAAATATATAAATTAAAAATAAAATAAAAAATTTAAATAATCTTCTTGATTTATATGAAGAGAAAACTTAAACGACACTCTTTCATAAAATTAATTATTTTTCTCGATTTAGAAAAACTCCGAAAGAAAAAAAAAAGTAAACAGAGAAGTAAGTAACATGAGGGCAAAGAGGTTCAATGAACCCATTTGTCTCTATACATTTTGGAATTATCTTATAATTTAATACATATATGTATTTATTCAAGACTGGGACCTCCACTTTTATGGGTTTTTGTCTGAACATGAAATGGATTTGGAATCAAAGACTATTTCTTTCATAAAATTAAAATTGATAAAGAAGAAAGCTGTTTTGGTAAAATATGATTCTTGAGAAAATGAAAAAGTCCAAACACACTTTAACAAAGACAAAACATAACCCAAAAACCATCTCTTTTGTTTTTGTTGTTTTGTTGAATAATAATTAATAAATTTGGAGATGAGGTTGAGACTTGGGTGTGGGATTTGTTTGTCTTCTTTTAATGTTTATTGTCTTTTTATTATTTTTTTCTTATTTTTAATGCCTACTTTTTTTGTCTTTTTCTTTTATTTCTTTCTCTCTTTGTTTTTTATTGAATGAGAGAACATTATATAGTTTTAAATATAAAGACCATTGACCAGAGACTGTTCAAAGGAAATTACTGTTAAAATGTTTATGTAAGGAATAGTAAAATGGTATTTAAAAAAATATTGTTAGGTGTCTCGTTACTATCCAAACATAAAACAGTGGCGGATAGCCTTGGATTTTCGATTTATTCGGTTTAAATGGTTTGATTTTTTCGGTTTTTCGCTTTATTCAGTTTTTAAAGATTAGTTTTGAAGTAAAACCTAAAAAAATATTGGTTTGTTCGGTTCACTTTTTGGTTTTTGGTTTGTTCGGTTTGGTTTTGGATAAAAAAAAATTTCAGAATTCAATCCGATTAACCCAAATTCACTTTTCGGTTCGGTTTGTTCGGTTTGTTCGGTTTTTTCGGTTTAATTTATACCGAATAAACCGAATCGAAACATGATTTTTGACTATTATTCGGTTAACCGAATAATAATTCAAATCGACCGAAACGAATTAAAAATAAAAAAAATTTCAATCGGTTTACTCACCTAAAATCTAACAAACCGAAACCGGTCTAGTTCGGTTCGATTTTGGTAAACCGAACAAACCGAACCGAATGCCTAGGGCTAATGGCGGATCAAAAAGAAAAAGTCCAAATATAAATAAAAATGACAATTTTAATTTAAATTAAGTAAATATTTAAAACAACAACTTTATAATTTATAGATTCAATATAATTGGGTTAGATAAATTTTTCTTTTGAGGTAAAAAAATAAATTCATATTAAAATCAATAAATTCACACTAAAATTACACTATTTTTTTCAAAATTAATATGATATTAATTGACCACTTCATTCATGGATACTACCAACCAAAATGTATTTTACAAGTTTCAGACTCGATTAATGTCACATAGACAAAAGTAATACAATAATTCAATTTTTGTAGTTACTATATAAATAATACAATTTTTATATTTAAATAGTAAATAATATATTTAAAACTTAACTTATGTATTGAAAGAAGCAGTATAATTTAAATATCAAATAATAAATCCAAAAATGGAATATTAAAATCACAAAGCATACAAATCAGCAAAAAGAAAAGTCTAACTCACATAATTGTTTTGTTTTGACTTTTGATGATTCCAACGTTTAAGAGAAGAAGAGACTTTGTTACAATATCAATAAAGTCCTGGAATAATCCTGTATTTGACTTTCTCACAATACAATTTCCAATATTTCCCATACCTTTTAAAAAAAACATGGTCAGCAAATTAACCTTAAGGTTAAAGAGGATTTGTGATTATTCAGAAATGGGTGGTTACTTACTTTGATCGACATCGGTCATCGTCTCTCTTAGCTCGATCAAAGAGAAGAATAGTGAGATATATAACGTAGAAGTATGGTAAGAACTGGTTTAGCAATAAAAGATTATTTATGTGTTATATATAGTGTAACAAAAGCTTTTGAGTATATATCAAAGAGATTGAGAAGGTAATTTACGTTATTGAAGAGAGCTGGTACGGACCAGAAGAAAGAACTTAAGATCTCAGGAACATAATGGAAATGACGAGCCAATCCCCACCTGCAGATTCAGATGATGATTAGATTCTAAACTTAGTTGTTGTTGAAGTGTGTAAGTAGAAGAGTCTTACCATCCTGATGTTAAGAGAAGACTAGTTTTAGTTTCCCCAGTTGTTGTCGTATATGTCGCCACTATCTACAACAAAGCAAAGGAATAAAGCTAAGTTCACTGAGCTAGTCGGGGCTTAGTATGATCATACCTTTGATGGAGCTCTTCCCCAAACCAAACATTTCCCGTTTGTTTTCCTGAACTCTTGTCTTTGTCTATCGCAGTCATAGTTTATGTAAATGCAAAGCATTCCAGCAACAAGTATGTATATTGCAAGCTGCAATCAAAGATGGATATGATGAAGCCTTAGAGACAGAGATAGGCATAACATAAAAGGTATATTTATCTCTTCTATAAAGTAAAAAATTATGCACCTGAGTTCCAAGTTCGACGGGGTGGTTTACAAGGTACATGCCTGGAGAAGTGTATACTGAAGGCACCCACACTAAACAACCCCAGCAAATGTAGAAGCCAGCTGAAATAAAACATAAATCATCAACAAGGTAAGCTTCAGTGCGCATGTGATTTGAATAAAATGTTGCTGCATTAGCCATATAAACCGAGTACAAGAGGAGATTATGGTTAAATAGTAGAGTAAATTTCTTGTTGTAATGATGATGATATAGTTTTGTATATGTACCAGATGCATATACCTCGGTCATGTGCGATGTCCATGGTGTTCCAATAACCAGCTTCCCACCAGAAGAATTTTGTGACATACACCAGCATCAGTATGGTGTTCACCAGCATTGAATCAGATACTTTTCCATTCATTTCATACTGGTTACACAAAAAATAGGAACTACAAATCAGAAGGAGTGAAGCTCTCTGATGAAATATGGACTTGAAGAAACCTCCAGGTTATGTCGTCAAAGTGTGGAACTCTTAGCATTTACAAGAGAACTATCCAGAAAGTACCTGTTTTATGCAGTACGTGACTGCAAGAACTGCCCAAGACATCATTCCAAATCTGCAATTAGTAAAAACCTTTATGTCAAAGTTCTTCCCAATTCGAGGGTACAACTCCATGCCCTGCAAAGCACAGACGGCAAAGAATACAGTGAGAATTTTTTTGCCACAGTGGATTATGTGAATGATAAGCTGGACATAAAGAGTACACTGTGAGAGAAGAACTAAACTAGAGATTGTTATAATAACTACTCATACCTACTAACATTTAAGACTATATTTACACCAAATTACTGGAGTTCTCTTGTATTTAGTCAGTTAATGAATAGATAACGCTAAGAAGACATTGAAGATTCCGGTAATATGAATTGACTATTACCAATACATTGACGTTAACAGGTCCACTAATTGTGGAACTTTAATAAAGCCTGACCTACAAATGTCGAGCAAATAGGCAAGAAAATCATGAGGAGATGTCTAATATTGGCAAAACGTGAGTTCCTCAAATCAATGCCAACGAGTAGTATCAGAAGAATGAGAATCTGATTAGCAGAAATAACTCACCCAATAGAAGTCAATTATCAGGTTACCACACGAACCAGAATCAGTTGATGAAGGTGCAACATGACCCTTGTACAAGATAAAAAATTACAAGTTTCAGAACACAAATGATTAGATTCTATAATAGTAGAGACTAAGTAAGACAAATAACACGCCATTCAGGACAACAGAAACTTACTTTTATGTATAAGAGAACACAAAATACCAAGCTTCCGAATATTAGTGCTGAAAATATCTCACCCAAGTGATCATAGACAATGGCAGGGTTGAAGATCCCAAACCTGTAAAACACAAAGAAGTGAACTCAAATAGGTGAAACATCATCTAAATCTTAATCCAAACCAAAAAAATTCAAACATTGCTTACCACCAAAGACCAAGATAGGTGGCTAGTGTCACAACATAAGCAGCCACACCATTAGCCTGCAAGAAAATAAACAACACAACTGTTCATCTGCATCAACTTGCAGCACACAAAGCTAATCAAACTTATATAAGGGCATTCCAATACCTTATAAACAGGGCGATTTCCAGTTGGAGATATTGGACCTTCAACTCTTTTACCAGGAAGAAGCAGCTGAAGAGCAGCTTCAAATGCTCCATAGCAAAAAATTATTTTCCAAGCAATCACAGTGGGTCTTGGCCATATGTTGATAAGTCCTTGAACTCCATTATTCAACAAGAAGGCACCAGTCTGAGTAACAGAACCATCCTGATGAACCAATGCGTACCATCTGCATTATAAACAAATCAAATGGAGCTTAATCTGTAAACAAATCTCTCATTCAAGACTAATCAATGCCATAACTTATCAGAATGCGACTCTACAGCAAGCAATATTAACCAGAAACAATCATTGATTACCGATCGAAGATTCTTACGTTCCTAATCAACGAATGAAAAAGGATTTGAAGATATTTGCTATCTTGAGTATGAAACTCCGATCTAAGAACTCGAAAATGATGAGAGCTTACAGGAGAATAACGAATGGTGGACATAAGGCTAATAGCGATAACATCGATGCGTAAGTCACGATCGGAGAATGAACAGTCTCCGTCATCTTCTTCTTCGTCTTCAAAAATATCTCAGATTCTCTAATCTGTGGTTTGTTGACTGAACTGCTTGCGAAGTTAACGATATGTACGATGTTAGTTCACAGGTCCACTGCTATGAAAATTGAAAAATGCAGATTAATCCACGTGTCATTATATCTTTAAATTTCCTTTTTTACCCTTAGACTTTTCTTAGCCATCGTTGTTGATCCCTCTTTGGATGAGACCTATCTGAAAAGTAATCTTCATCGTCTCTGTAATACATAAAAAGTAATGAATCGAGACAAACAAAATCAATCTCCATCACTATGAATCGTATCAACTCATAGTTCTAACTTTGAGTGAGCTACAAGCAATGCTTGGCTTGATTCAAAATCCACGAGAATTTGTTGAATTCGTGTACGCAATTTTTTGTTTTGGTTAATTTCTCAGCGAAACCCTAGATCGAGTGAATTTTGTTTTTCTGATGATTTAGGTTATTTTCTCCAACAGGTTTTTTACCATTTCCAGATCTTTTTATAGTATGTTCAAGAGATGCAATTAGTGCCTAAAGATGATGATGATAGGAAGGAACAGATTTTATTTGATGAATCTTCATCTTCGAATGAAATCGTAGCAGCTGAAAGAGGTGATCGTGTTGTGGAAGAAGTAGAAGTTTTAGAAATAGCTGAGAGTGATGATGATGATGAGACTACACATCTTGTTTCTTGTGATCAACCTCAATGTCGTATTTGCCTTGATGTTGAAGGTCTAATTAAAGCTTTTTTTTTATTGTTCTCAAACTTGTGAAAAGATTCGAATCGAAATGACTTTGTTTTCTTTTATTTGATTGTAGGGGAAGATTTGATTGCTCCTTGCAATTGTAAAGGTACTCAGAAGCATGTTCATAGATCTTGTCTTGATAATTGGCGCTCCACCAAGGTAATTTATTGTGAAAAGTTTCTATCTTGGAAATGGAATCTGTGTTTTTACTTAGCTTATATGATTTGTATGAGCTAAATCTGCTTCTTTAAATATGTTTCAGGAAGGTTTTGCATTTTCGCATTGTACAGAGTGTAGAGCCAACTTCAAACTCCGAGCCAATGTGCCTCCTGATAGATGGTGGTTGAGATTGAGATTTCAGCTCCTGGTTGCTAGAGATCATGCATTCATCTTCATTGCTGTCCAAATGGTACATGACAACCCTTAATAGAATTGTGTTTATACACTTTTTATCCATAGTTGTAGTTGCCATACCAATTTATGATCAAATCCGTTGTTTGTTGTTGCATTAGAAAACCGAAACAGGAGATTCTTATATACCTGTTATGCTTAGTGAATGCATAATATTAATGAGGTAAGGCTTCTTGTATGATGTATCAACAGGTTGTAGCATTCTTGGGGTTACTAGTTTACAAGTTCTATGGTGAAGAATTACGAGAAATGTTTGGTTATGATGAGCATCCTTATGGGTTCTACACATTGGCTGGTAACAAATATTCTCACTTTCTATAGTCTTTTTTCTCCAATCTATGTTATTGGTTCCAGTCCATTGACAAGGAGAGTATGATGAAGATGATGATCTGTTTCATGTTGTAGTTTTGGCCATTATCTTAGTAGGACTGCTTTACGGGTTCTTCATAGCCATAATATGTGGTCAAAGGATTAATGAGCGGCATTACCATGTTCTTGCCAAACAAGAACTCACAAAGGTTAAGCTTCTTGTAGCTTTGCTGTTCTTGATTCATCATCAAAAAAGTTAGGCTTCTTTACATTGTTTTCATGTCAATCACTTCAGGAATACATAGTGGAAGACCGAGACTGCAAGAATGTTCCTGAGCTTGACCAGAGTCATGTAATGGAACTAAGAATGTTGGGACTTTATTAAAACATATACTACGAGGAAACAGCTTTTGCTGGATCATTACTCTTCATTCCTACTGTAAATTACATTCTTCATTGATTTATATGGTTATTTCAACAAACGATTGTGTTACCTCGAAGGTTTTTTTACTTAATATATATTTCTGATGGAAATGTTTATCTGTACGAGTATACACATCAGAAGCAAATTTGGTTTACAGAGTTTGTTTCTTCGTCTTCTTCCTCGAACGAATTCATACGTATATCCCTAACACCACCTCCTTCGGGTCAGTTTCAACCATCCAAGGTGGCCTTAAAAGCAGAAGGATACAAGAACATAAACATTAGTAAGCTCTGCAAAAGAAGGAAGATGAAAGCTAAAAAGTCTCACTTATTCAATATGAAATTGAATGTTCCTTGTGAAGCACGTTTGAGGAGAACCTCTCTTGCCTCAACTGCGATCCCCTGAGGCTGTAGAGTGTAGAACAAAATTTCAACGTCATTTTAAGACCTTAAGATAGTCTTGGGCAATTTAAGAGTACATACCTCTTCTGGAAACCAAACTCCTGGTTGTGTACTTCCTTCAAGCATTGCTACAACAAAAGCCGCTGTTGAAATTCCAACGGATCTGTAAATTCAAGATAGTTTGGTTCTTTTAGATTGCCTTATATATGAGAATGTTAAGGAGAGACTCACTCAGATAGTTTTTTATGACTAAATAACCCAACTGTGCTCCGTCCATCTGAGCATTCCAAATCAACCTTTCAAAGAGTTTAAGATAAGTAACAACGAGTCACCAAAAATAATTACTGTTTATGTGTTCTTTCACTTACCCTCATTGAGACACGCTCTCCTGAAAAGCCATCCATTGCTCTAACTACAGGGTCAAACAGCTCTACCATTTGTTGGACTTTGGTTCTGTCTCTAAGGACCTCCTGTAGTGTGCAAGACAAGCATTGCTTTGATAACAGGAAGACATAACTGAAGATGTTACCATTGAATCAAGTAAGGTTTGAACATGATACCGATGGTAAGAGTTTTGTCATTATCTCCATTCCCCAGTTCCAGAAGAAAGGAGCTGTGCCGAATCGAGCACTGACCGTTGGTACTCCTAGAATTTCATGAGTTGATCTAACTTCTGGCAAATTCCTAAAACAACAACTGTTCTAAGTATACAAAAATGTTCGGGGATGTCAATGGAGCTTTTGGGAGAAGTGGCTTACAAAAGATAAACGTCTCTTTTTCGGATACCTTTTCCAAAATCTACGTTTATCATTCCACTGTAAGGTCTTAGTTTCAACTTCTTTCCTGATCAAGTCCCACAATACAAGGCTGGGAAAGTTTCTTAAAAGAAAGATATGTTTTAATTTCTAAAACATTTGAATTATATATAATACTTGCCTTGTTTATATGCAGTAACTTCTTCACCAAGAAGTAGAAAACTCGTAGCTAATATTGTAGGACCTGCTCCTCCAGTGCCTGCTGTGTAATATGAGAACCTGATATGGCATTGCAAGTCAAGAAAGATCAAGAATGTTGTTGCATTTGAGATAATAAGCATTTAAGAAAACTCTTTCTAGTTACCTCAATTTCTCTGGCTTAGTTTTGTCTTCGTTTCTTACTGCAGCGACCAATTCTGCTGCCATCACTAAGAGAAAGTGAAATATTTGTTAAATTACTGCAACAATGAAACAATCTCAAGAATAAAAACAAGAGGGACAACTTGTGTTCAGATTTAACACCATTGCTAACTCCTGGATATATTCCAGCTGTTGTAATCGCCGGGATATTCGCAGCAATGGCCTCAGCCTCAAAAGATTTTGCTCGAAAAGCATAGCTCATATCGTCACAAACATCGACATATGCAGTCTGTTTTCGGATAAGATCCACACAAAGAACTCTTTAAGACTCAAACTAAGCAAGAGGAGTGCTCATCCGTTTAGACAAGGTAAGGTTTGGTAACACAGAAAATGATTTTTTTACCTTATCCTCACCTTGGTCTTTATGGCAGCTTCAAGAACAGTGCATCGAGGTGCTTGCTGAAAAGGTCCAGCAGCATGGACTACAAGATCAACGTCTGTATTCACACATTTCATAGTGAATTACTCAAGCAAAAATAAACTTCAAAATCCTAGATAAACCCTAAATTATCTAAATTCATCAGTTCAATACCAAATCAATTCCAAAAATTCCAATTTCACACTCAGTTTTTTGAAATTGATAAAACTCTTTGATAAAGTGAAACAAACCTCTTAAACTTGTCTCAAGCATCTTAGTGTCATTGATATCTACTTGAGCAAACTCAGAATTNGCTTGCTGAAAAGGTCCAGCAGCATGGACTACAAGATCAACGTCTGTATTCACACATTTCATAGTGAATTACTCAAGCAAAAATAAACTTCAAAATCCTAGATAAACCCTAAATTATCTAAATTCATCAGTTCAATACCAAATCAATTCCAAAAATTCCAATTTCACACTCAGTTTTTTGAAATTGATAAAACTCTTTGATAAAGTGAAACAAACCTCTTAAACTTGTCTCAAGCATCTTAGTGTCATTGATATCTACTTGAGCAAACTCAGAATTCTCTCCCAGCTTAGACACCATTGCTTCACCTTTATCTCTACGCAAAGCTCGGAAATAAATAGAAACCTCAGTGAATTTCAACTTTGTTCGACATTTTCTCGGAAAAATTCAAACAGAAACCAATAAATTAACTGTTAAACATTTCTCGCAAACCTGTTTCGTCCACCAACGACGATTCTTAGCTTGGGACATAGCTTAGAAAGAGCAATAGCAGTAGACCCGCCAACTCGACCCGTTCCACCTAAAACCAATACCCGGTAGTTACGAGTAGGATCCAACAGCTTAACCTCCGGAACGCCGTCGTATTGCGTTTCGCTAGATGAAGATGCTCGTACCGTAACTCTGTACGGTTGCATCAGTAAAGCTCGAGCCATTCTCTCTTTCAGCTTTCCCTCTCTCTCCCTCACTCACCTCATCTCGTTAGCAGTTTTATCTTAGGCGATGACGTGGCAACTGTCGACGTGGCAGAATTTAAACGGGTTAAATAACATCTTCCGAGCCAGTAAACTATTTGGGCTTTTGAAACCCAGTAAGTATTTAAATGGGCCTACAAAATGCGTGGGTGGAAAGCGAAATTGAGCCTTACAAAAACCGCGTTGCGTCAGCGAAGGGTAAAGCAGCTGACGTGTCATATCACGTGACCACAATCCGAGACTGAAACGCGGAGAACCTCTAGGGTTACAGAAGACGACGTAGACCCCAACAAAGGTCAAAATGGTAAATATATATAAACCTGTGGGTCCTACTGTTGAGTGGCAATGAGCTGTCAAACTGGGGAAGAGCGTTTTTTTTTCTCTCTTCTTCTAACTTTTTTTTTTTTGCGTTCCTTAATCGCAACGTGCGTTTTCATGGGCTCTGACGCTGTTTGTCCCTCACCATTTTTGATATTTTAATTTCCCAACAAGAAAATATTTTTCTTAAAATAAAAACAAAAATAATTATAATGTAAAATTTGAAATTGCCAGCTTTTATGCGGCTGTTCGCCACATTCATACACTATAGTACATTCGTTACCATTTAATATAAATTACAAATTATTTACTACTGAAAATTTTCACATTTTTTAATTAATAAATGAGTAGTTAAAATTAAAAAATTTCATATTAATTTTAAAATTATATATGTAACTATAACAGCTTAATTTACAATGTTGTTTATGTGAATTAATTAATTAATTAAAATAAATAATAAAACTGCTGTAATGGCTGGCAAAAAATAATAATGCCAATACTAAAAATCACATAATATTGCCAAGTTGGCTTAATGTGAAAATTACAATTCAACCCCTACACAATAGGTTTTATTGGACTAGATTTAGCCACGTGTCATTATAATTAATTTTTCTAATGAACCGTTTATAATGGCTAATTAATTTAATACGATGGTTCGAATTCTTCGAATTATAATATTTGGTTATGAGAGATTCCCAACGGCAAAAGAAGCACGCCGTTGAAATCATATTCAAAGAAGAGTCTTAATAAATCAACTGGTCAAAGGTCAAAGAGACATTACTATTTACTTTATTTTAAAATGATTTTATGATGGAAACTTAATTGTTAGTAGTTATGTTTGGTCATCTCATATTTTGTAACTGAAATTGAAGTGTGATTAAAAGTGTAATAAAAAAGACTGGATACAACGGTAATATTATAGAAGTAGAGGGTAAAAACGGTAATTGACATGGTTTTTTTTTTCTTGAGTGGTCATATAATTTCTTCACGTTCGTTAATATTTAGAGTGGAGTCAATTATTATTGACAAAACTTCTTTTATTTTCTGTAGCTCGGACTGTCCCGTATTCGGATTAAACGGATCAGATTATTCGGTAATTGGATTGTTTTAAATTTTAAAATTTACTGAATAAACCGAACAAAAAATCTCGAATTGATCGGTTCGGATCAAGGTTTAATCGGATTAGATCAATGCAAAAAAAATTCGGATTAATCGGATCAAAATTTTTATTTAATCGATTTATTATATTAAAATTATACATTTTACTTCAAAAATTAAATTTTAATCCGAATAATCCGAACAAGCAGAATAAATCAAACAAATTGATTATTTTAAACCGATCCGATCCGATCCGAACAATCCGATCCGTTTGCCTAGGGCTAATTTTTTGGCATCCAATTATTGGTTAAATTTTAGTTTTTGAAATGTTTTATTTTTATATTTAAGCCTTTTTTTTATTCGAATTGATAATGTTTTTTTTTCCAAAATTGTATTCATATATTTAAACCGTTTTGTTAGTTTAATTAGTGAGAAAATGAGATTTTTATTTTGGAATTTTATCAGGTTGACAAAGAAGTGTGAGTTAACTAAAACAAAAAAAATAAGACAAAGAAGTCAAATAATTGTGAAAATGAAATATTTCCACTACCATTCATATAATTTTATATATTAGATTTAACAAATAAAAAATCCTATGTGTATTATATTAAAAATAACCAATAATTTAATAATTACAATTTTAAATTCCTATGTTTTTATTTTGATAACAAAATTTTTATTTTATTATTCAATTTAACTTTATGATAATAAAATAAAAAAATTCGTTATCTAAATAAAAAAGTTAAAGAAGAAAAAAAAAAACCGAAACCGTCGACATCTAAAAAAGACGAGAGGGTAATATAATGTAATTACGAAATAAAATTGTATATATATACACACTTCATATATATTATATATAAATGTTCATCACTTGGCTTTTCCCAGCCCCTTGTCTCTCCTTTCAGCTTTTATCTGAAGCCGAAATCAAAACGTTTTCTCTTTCTCCATATGTATAATCCTCACTTCTGATTCACCGTCGGTAAAAAAACTCAAGTTTGAATCTTTTTTTCAACCTCACCGGAGAACACCATCGAATCAAGACGAGTTAGTTTACATGTAAAGAGAAGCAGGTGACAGCTAAGCAAGAAAGGCGGCGGACAAAAATAAAGGCAAAAATAGAAGTCTTAAAGGACAAAAGTAGTAGTAGTAGTAGTTGGTTGATGATGATGATGATGATGATGAAAACAGATTCCTTTGGGTGTTTCTGATCAGCGTTATATAGCTCCTTTATTAGAGGAGTGATTGAAAGATTGTTTTTTTTGTTTGGTGTTTGGTTTTGTGATGGGGAAAGTGGCAGTTGTATTTGCTGCTGTGGCTGTTGTTGCAGCTTGTTCAGTTGCTACGGTGATGGTTGGTAGAAGAATGAGGAGTAGGAGAAAATGGAGAACTGTGGTTGGGATTTTGAAAGAGTTTGAAGATGATTGTGATACTCCTGTTGGAAGGTTAAGACAAGTAGTTGATGCTATGGCTGTAGAGATGCATGCTGGTTTAGCTTCTGAAGGTGGTTCTAAGCTTAAAATGCTACTCACATTCGTTGATAATTTGCCTAATGGGTAAGGTTTCTTTTTTCATAACTTAGATTTGGAGTTGTGTGTGATGATGATGATACTTCCTTGATTATATTCTCTTTCAAGTAAAATTTGTTTGCTATATGTTATGTTGCTTGATTCATATCTTTTGCTCTAAAATGCCAATCTTTGCCTGGTCCTGGTGGCTTTAAAGAGTGTAGCTTGTGATTAAAGGTCTAGACTTTGAGCTTTAATAAGAGCCAAGGAATGAAATAAGTGTCAGTGGGTACCATCTTGCAAGGATAGATCCTTTGATTCTCTTCTCTATCTTTTGTTTTAAATGTGAAATTTACTTGATACTATAAAAGTTTGAAAGAGTTCTCCTTTATGTTTCTCTTTTATCTCTTAACCTTTACTTTGGTATCTTGTTCCTATCCACTGTACTACTACTCTTCAAAGATCAGTTACTAGTTTCTTTATATTATAGTCATTGGATTCTCCTTTTATTTCAGGAAGGAGAAAGGAACTTATTATGCACTTCACCTTGGAGGCACTTATTTTAGGATCTTAAGGGTTCATTTAGGTGGTCAAAGTTCATATCTAGATGTTCAAGATGTTGAACGACACCTAATACCTTTACATTTGTTGAATAGCACCAGCGAGGTCTTGTTCTTTCTTACTAGTCATTGCTTGATTTATATGTAAAGCTAACTGTTTAACTTCACATGATTGCAGGTTCTTTTCAACTTTCTCGCGTTTTCCTTGGAAAGGTTTATTGAAAAAGAAGGAAACGAGTCTGATTCAGGAGGTGTTAGAAGGGAACTTGCATTTACGTTTTCATTCCCTGTGAAGCATACTTCTGTTTCTTCAGGAGTTCTAATCAAATGGACCAAAGGTTTTGAGATTAGTGAAATGGTTAGTATTATGATACTTACATTACTTCTTATCTTCTCTGCAACTGTGGCTTGTCTTTCGAGTATTTGGTGTTACTCTGTCTACTATCAAATCACTATCTGATATCCTACTCTTGGCTGACCTTGAGTTTGATCACTGACTCTGTTATGATTTTGTGCCATTGTAGTTCTTCAGCACATGCAAATTCAAAGATATCTAATAGTATAACATGCAAATCCTTATAATTTTAGGTTGGGAAAGACATAGCTGAATGTCTACAAGGAGCACTGAACAGAAGAGGCATAGATATGCATGTTGCGGCTCTTGTAAGTGTTTTGTCATGGCAACAAAAATCATTTCCTTAGCTGAACTATAGATAAATGTTGCCTCATATGAGCAGGTGAATGATACAGTTGGAGCTCTGTCACTTGGATACTATCACGATCCAGACACAGTTATTGCAGTAATATTTGGAACAGGTAGTAATGCATGTTATTTGGAACGAACTGATGCCATAATCAAGTCTCAGGGTCTGCTTACAACTTCTGGAAGCATGGTATACTAAGCATCATTTCACAAGTCTATTTCGAGTACAAATGTATAAAAGATTCATTCTTTACCTATATAACAGGTAGTTAATATGGAGTGGGGAAATTTCTGGTCTTCTCATCTACCTAGAACTTCTTATGACATTGAGTTGGATGCAGAGAGTCCAAATTCAAATGATATGGTAATCTTTGAACTAACTCACTTCTTATAACATTGAGTTTGGTATTGCATGATCAGTAAGGATTGGTTTTATTCTTCTTATATAGGTATTTGAGAAGATGATAGCAGGATTGTATCTAGGTGACATTGTTCGTCGAGTAATCCTTCGCATTTCACAAGAATCTGATATCTTTGGACTCACCTCCTCCGTGTTATCTGAGCCTTACGTTCTAAGGTACATATATATTGATTCTAATGCATAAACACACTTTGATCTTCTTGAACTAATGGTGCATACTTCAATCTATCAGAACAAGTTTAGTATCAGCTATGCATGAAGATGACACACCTGAGCTAGAAGAAGTAGCAAGAGTTTTAAAAGACTTAGGGGTAAGTAAGTAAGTAAGTTATAAAAAGCTAACACTAAGTACTTACAATGAAACATGTTATGGAACTTGGTTATGTATGGAAACAAACACAGGTATCAGAAGTACCATTGAAGGTAAGAAAAGTAGTAGTGAAGATATGTGATGTTGTGACAAGAAGAGCAGGAAGATTAGCAGCAGCAGGGATTGTAGGAATCTTGAAGAAGATAGGTAGAGATGGAACAGGAGGAATCACAAGTGGAAGAAGTAGAAATGAGATTATCCAAATGCAGAAAAGAACAGTTGTGGCAGTTGAAGGAGGTTTGTATATGAATTATAATATGTTTAGAGAATACATGGAAGAAGCTCTTGTTGAGATTTTAGGTGAAGAAGTGAGTCATTATGTTGTTGTTAAAGCTATGGAAGATGGTTCTAGTATTGGCTCTGCTCTTCTTGTTGCTTCATTGCAGTCTTGAAGCAGCATCATCATCGTTTGTTCTTGTTTATTATTCAATGGTGTTTATAGTATTTGATTATTATGTGAGTTTATGTGTGTGTATATGCATGTTATTCAATATTCGTTTGTTGTTAATTATTATTGTTGTTATTATTATATAGTTTTTGTGTAAATGTTATTTTTATATTCTTTGTTTTTTTTTATTATCTGTATGGGAAAATGAGTATTGTAGCATTTTTTTCCAAAAAGAATGATGTTTAAATAAATTTCATTGGTTAAAAAAAATTTCATTGGCTAGTTTTTTTAAAAGAAATATAAAAAAATTTAAATGAAAAAGGCCCAAATGTTTTTTTAAAAGCACAAACATAAATATAAAAAATTTAAAGCAAAAGGCCCAAATGTTTTTTAGAAAGCTCAAACTTTTTTATTGAAATGGCCATTAAAACAAATGCCCAAATAATTTTGTTTTATAGGCTCATTTAGGCTTTAAGATGGGCCTGTCTTGAACCAAAAACTATTGAACAAATGCAAATAAACCAATAGTGATTAAATTGACTAAAAAAAAAAAAGTA
>KE157123.1:70680-84684 GCA_000411055.1 Leavenworthia alabamica
CCCCTTTTATAGTGGCTGCGTTTAAGCCTTAGCCACTTAAGGGCGTAACAGTCATTTTACACTTCAATTATTATATGTTTTGAATTATTAAAAGCTGAAAAAAACATCATCTTCGTTCTTCGATATTATTTGTCATCTTTCAGTGCTAAGATCAGACTTAACACCAAATCTCAAATCCCCAAAACGAAAGATTTTATCTTTTGCAGTCTAGAGAGCTATGAGCTCATCAAGAAAGCTTCAGGTCGTTTCACCAGTTCCCGCTGATATCGATATTGCTAATTCCGTTGAGCCTTTACACATCGCTGAGATTGCCAAAGATCTTAACCTCAGTCCACTTCACTACGATCTCTATGGCAAGTATAAAGCTAAGGTATTTTTGAAAAATTATACTTTTTTTCATTAATCTTCTTGTCTCTGTGTTTTGAGTGTTTCGAGATTGTGATATGTTTTGAGATCCGATTGAACAACTCTGTTTTGGCTTTGTATCATTTTTGTTTGTTTTGAATTGGTTTCGATCATGTTCTTATTCAAAAATGATTGAGATTTTGTGAGGTTGAGTAGGTGAAGTTAAGTAAGCTCAAAGTTTTTAACTTTTGATTCTTTCTCTTATGAAGATTCTGATTTAGTGATTACGTTATCTGATCTAATCAAGTTTTGATTTGTTTAGGTTTTGTTGTCTGCTTTTGATGAGCTTCAAGGACAAGAAGATGGGTACTATGTTGTTGTTGGAGGTATTACTCCAACTCCATTAGGAGAAGGCAAGAGTACTACAACTGTAGGACTTTGTCAAGCTTTAGGCGCTTACCTTGATAAGAAGGTTTTATATCTTTCTCTTTTGTGTGAACCCTTCTCTTTTGTTTGTATTGATTCATTGAGTGTTGTTTCTTAGGTTGTTACTTGTCTTCGTCAACCATCACAAGGACCAACCTTTGGAATCAAAGGAGGTGCAGCTGGTGGTGGTTATAGTCAAGTGATTCCTATGGATGAGTTCAATCTTCATCTCACTGGTGATATTCATGCCATTACAGCTTCCAACAATCTCTTAGCTGCTGCAATCGACACTCGGATTTTCCATGAATCGTCTCAATCCGATAAGGCTCTTTTTAATAGGTTGTGTCCTCCTAATAAAGAAGGGAAACGTAGTTTCAGTGATATTATGTTTAGGAGATTGACAAAACTTGGGATCTCTAAGACCAGTCCTGAAGAGCTTACACCAGAGGAGATTAAGAAATTTGCTAGGCTTGATATTGATCCTGATTCTATCACTTGGAGAAGAGTGATGGATGTTAATGATCGGTTCTTGAGGAAGATTACGATTGGTCAGGGACCTGAAGAAAAAGGGATGACTAGAGAAACTGGTTTTGACATCTCTGTTGCTAGTGAGATTATGGCTGTTTTAGCTTTGACAACTTCTCTAGGTGATATGAGAGAGAGACTTGGTAAAATGGTGATTGGTAACAGCAAGGCCGGGGATCCTATTACCGCAGATGATCTCGGTGTTGGAGGAGCCTTGACTGTCCTAATGAAAGATGCTATTCACCCAACACTAATGCAGACACTTGAAGGAACACCTGTTCTAGTTCATGCTGGTCCTTTTGCGAACATAGCTCATGGAAACTCATCTATCGTTGCTGATAAAATCGCTTTGAAGCTAGTTGGACCTGGTGGATTCGTGGTAACAGAAGCTGGTTTTGGTTCTGATATTGGAACAGAGAAGTTCATGAACATTAAGTGCCGTTACAGTGGACTAACACCGCAGTGTGCCATTGTTGTGGCAACTGTTAGGGCCTTGAAAATGCATGGTGGTGGACCTGATGTTGTTGCCGGGAGGCCACTTGATCGTGCGTATGTAAGCGAGAATGTTTCTTTGGTTGAAGCTGGATGTGTGAATCTAGCCAAGCATATCTCAAACACAAAAGCATATGGTGTGAATGTAGTTGTTGCTGTGAATAAGTTCTCAACTGATTCTGAAGCAGAACTAAATGCAGTTAAGAAATTCTCCATGGAAGCTGGTGCTTTTGATGCTGTGATTTGTTCTCACCATGCTCATGGTGGTAAAGGAGCGGTAATCTTATCTCTTCTACAACCAACATTTTGTGATTATATATCTCAGAATGGTTCTTGTAAATGCTGTAGGTGGATCTTGGTATCGCGGTTGAAAAAGCTTGTCAAAACATTACACAACCACTCAAGTTTCTCTACCCATTAGACATAAGCATCAAAGACAAAATTGAAGCCATAGCTAAGTCCTATGGAGCCAGTGGTGTTGAATACTCAGACCAGGTGATTAATTCCTAAACCAACAACTTCTTCATTCTTTACTACATAGTCCTCATCCTCAAACCTTATTAAAAAACTCTCTTTATGCAGGCTGAGAAACAGATTGAGATGTATACACAACAAGGCTTCTCAAATCTTCCAATATGTATGTCGAAAACACAATACTCATTCTCTCATGATGCATCAAAGAAAGGAGCACCAACAGGGTTTGTGTTACCAATAAGAGATGTAAGAGGAAGTATTGGAGCTGGTTTTATCTATCCATTGGTTGGTACAATGAGTACAATGCCTGGACTACCAACAAGACCTTGTTTCTATGAGATTGATATTGATACTGTCACTGGAAAAGTTCGTGGCCTTTCTTAAGTTCAAAGCTTCAAGCTTACTCTACTTTCACTGTTACTTGAGCAATAAAAGTTGTATTTGAGACTGAGTTCTTTCTACATTTTCTAATGAATAATAAAACTCTCTCTTCTTTCTGATTAGTCTCTGAAAAAAACTCACTTTTCACATTTATATTAATATTTGACTCAAGTCAAAACTCAAGGTAAAGTAAAGATACAGATAGAATAAAAGCAAAGTGTTTCTTCTGGTGAATATAGTGAATAAAAAGCAAATGAATCATCAAAGGCAGTGGTGATTTATGAATCATCAAAGAAATCATGCATTGAGAGGCTTGTAGAGCTTCTCCACCATCTTCCTATACTCTGCTCAGGAAAAAAAACAACAGAGACATAAGAGATTCATAATTGAGAAAAAGTTTGATTTATAATGACTGATCAATCATGTGTTTGTTTAGTTACCTTCTTGGTTACTCCAAAGCTGAGCTGCTTGAGTGTTCAATGGTGAGCTGATGTTCGGTTCTGAACAAAGCAAAGATACACACACTCAGATAGTGGATTAACCAATAAAGAGGACTTAACAGAAATCAAAGCTCATTGTGCAATAGATTTACCTCCCAGAAGGCTCTGGATCGAAAGTAATATTGTCCTCACATCGTAAGCAGATGACCATTTATCCTGAGAATAAGAGAACAAGGAAACAGATTAAGTTTGGTACTTCTCTTACAATTTTGTGTAGAAGCATAGTTGAAGGGTCAGCTTCAGCTATATGTTACCTGAAGAATATCTAAGCAGATATTTCCATAGACATCAACATTGGGGTGAAAGCAACAAGTCTCAAACTTAACCTTTGGAGGTTTAAAAGGATAATCATTGGAGAAAGAAAGTGAGAGTCTATACTCAGTTCCTTCAAAAACAGTGTCTTTGCTTCCTGTTATTGTCCCTTTCCAGCAGAATATGTTGTCTTCCTCTGGGAAAGCTGATATTCCTGGACCACCTCCCATCTGAAAACACCCAAATCAAAAAGAATCAACCCTATGAGCAATCTTAACAATAAAAACTGGATCAAGCATTTTGTTTATTTACAACAAGAGGAAGAAAGATGATAACTTACCATCAAGCCCATTAACTCAGATTGCAACCTACGTTAAAGTAAACAAAAACTGGATTAAAAAGCTGAATCTTTAAGCAATATAAGGTATAGAGAGAGAGAAGTATCTCATAGACATTTCATCAAACAGTTTGTGTGCAAATATATATGAGAAGTCTGAAGTCTGAAGTCTATCACTTTCGTTTTGCGGATCCACAAGTTACATTGACTATAAGAATTGGATAAAGGTTAAATGACAAAATACGAACAAATCATATGACCCATGAAAAGGAATCAAACAAAAAACAATAATTTATCAACCAAGAAGCAGCAATAAAACAAAGCTATTATTTTTACATTGAATTAGCGAAAGTATTGAGAGAAGAAAAAGATTACCTTTTGAGAACAGATTGGCTATCAACGGTCTTAGTCGGAGGAACAGGTTGTTTTGATTCATTAGACGCCGGAGGATCAGCCGGAGTATTTCCTTGGTACCCATTTACGGAAGCCATCACTTTTGTTTTCTTAATCGTCAAAATCCAAAAACCGAATTCAGAAATCGAAAAGACTCGGTTAGATTTAGAGTAGTTTCAAATTCGCGACAGATCGAGATTTAAAGAAAGAGAAAAGAAAGAGAGAAAGCAATGATCCTTCTTCTTTCTTCTCTTCTTCCGATGAGATATGATACAGAGCGAATCGATGAGTCTTCTAAGGTTTATAAAACGGCGTCTGAGGAACAATAAAACGACGTCGGTTTACACTTTTATGGAAATATAAAGAAAAAGGAAAATTTAAAATCAAATCTTTTTTCGAACGTTGGAATGGATTCAAGCGGCGTTTGGAACCATTTGAAATCCGTTTATCTAACGGCTAGTAACTTAATATTATATACATATATAGTATTGTGAAATAACCAAAATTGTTAACATATGATTCTCATGATATCAATATTTTATTAAAATATATTAATCTTATTAAAATATATTAATAGTTATTACGATACAATACAACCACACAATCAAATTAAATTTTTTTTCTGATATAAGTCATATATAAAATATATTTTAAACATAAATAAAGGCTTATAATGTAATCATATAATTTGGTATCACAACTAAGATTTTCTTTTGACTAGTATATGTTATGTAAATACAAGTGTTCTTTTTTAATCAACTAATTAGAATCAAAGTTCTCATTTGGGTTAAGGACACCAAAGTAGAGTAACTTGAGTTTAGTGTCAACAAATAATACAAGTTTCTGAGGATCAAAACTCTATTGTCCATCTAAAGTGACAAAAGCATACTTTAGAAGTCTTTGTGCTTCTTCTCTCCTCCTGAACACAACCAAAACCATCTAAGAGCCACAGCTTATAGATCGACATTGATAGAAACAATCAAGACAAAAAACTTAATAATAATGCAGCATATAAACAAACCTCTTAATGTCCTCAACAGATTGTTTTCTCTGTTGAATTTGAAGTTCCATAATGTGAATAAGTGTTGCTCTAGCCTAAGAACATAAAGCCAAGAACTCAACAAAACACTAAAAGCAAAAAAGAAGATGTTGTAGTAATGAAATGAACAAGTTAATAATCTTATTTTTACTTGGTGAGGCCTTAAGGAATTGAGAAGCTGATGTAAATTCTTGAATATAGAAGATATTTCACCAATTCTCTTAGCATATTGAGAAGGTCTTTCAACAAGAACATCAACAAGCTCTAATATATGTAACTGTAGTTCTCTATTCAATGACTTAAGTTCCTTCTTGTAATCTACACAAAAGATGATTTTGGTATCTCTTCAATCTATTCATAGAGGTAGAAGAAGAAACATACCAACAACATTTGAATCTTCTTTAGGATAAAGTTGAGGCACTCCTTGTTCTTCTAAGCTTGGTAGAACATCCTCAGTCTCAACCACACACAAAAAAAAGAGTAAAATCACAAGTAATTGGGTAAATAAATGTAAAAGGACCAAAGGATGAATCTTTATACAGTGTAATTGCCACTGAAACAAAGGTAGTTGCCTTCAATTGGAGATGGAGGTTGAAGAGTATAATTAGGGTTTTGTGAGTAATCTTTGTAGAGTCTGTAATATGGTGGAGGAGGAGGATATGAAGCTGTAGCCATTTTTCTAAGAGATCCAAAAATTCAAAAACTGAGCTTAAATTAGGGTTTTTAATCAAACACACAAAATTGAATTAGATATTCATCTAAAACCCTAATTTTCAACGAGAGTTACATAACATGCAAATCTGAGGAACAATGAGTAGAGATTTTAGTAGTCGGATTCAATAATCAAAACGATCAAAAACGAAAAATTAGTAGAAGAATCATGTACCTTCAAAAATAGAGAATCGGAAAAGAAATTTGCTAAGAGATTTAGGGTTTCGGCAGAGATTGAAGAAGAATCCGATTAGGTTCCCAAACCGAAATTTAATTATCTTAACCGGAGGAGGAGGAGATTGAAATGGCAGTGCAATAAACGCCGGTTATGTAAAAGAACTACATCGACCGGGTTAATTACTAGTACATTAATTTCAATTACAAGTTAAATTATTATAATATTTCTCAAATTGATCCAAAACTATGATCATGTTCAATTAAATCCTAAGGTTGAAGTATTCAAAAGTCACAAGTCCCTTATCTCTCTCCTACAGACTCGTTCTCTCTCTGTAGATTTTGCTAAAGACAATTACTGTCTCGATCTCTCACTCTTCTCTGTTTGTACAATGTTTCTTTACCAATAAGATTCAACTTTTTTGTTTCTTCTCCAAAATGGCATTTATGAGACTTGGTTCCAAATCAGAAGCTTTTCATCGTGAAGGCCAAACCTGGTAAACTCCATATCACTTTGAATCAAACTCAAAACTTCAAAGTATCGGTTTTTGTTATGGAATGTGTGTCGTTCTACAGGCTTTGCACTACTGGACTCGTGAGTGATGTTACTATACAAATTGGAGACATGAAGTTTCATCTCCACAAGGTTTGGAACTCCGTATAACTTCGTCAGATATGGTTTATTAGACAAAATTACATTAACTTTTTATTTAGATATAAATCTTATTTTTATTAAAAATACTTCCTCTGATTTTTTTAATTGTTGAGTGTTTTATAATATTTATTTTTTAATATTATTTTATGAAATTATAAATTAAAAAAAACTAACAAATATTAAATAGATAATTAAAAAAATTTTATTATTTAAAAATTTGAGTGAATATATAACTAAAATAAATATTTTTAATTTTTTTTAGTTTTGTACGTAAAACATACAAAAGTAAATATTATGAAACGGAGGAAATAATATTTTTTGTATGTTAGAGTTTAATGTTTAATGTTTGGATTTAATATTTATTATTTAGGGATTAAAGTTTAATATTTATGGTTAGTGTTTAATATTTAGTATTTGAGTTTAATATTTTATTATTTAGGGTTTATAATTTTGATTTAGAAATTAGAATTTAGTATTTAAGAGTCTAGTAAAAAATATTTTAGTTTAGTATTTTTTGTTTAAGATTTATATAATTTTTTAAAATAAAATTTAATTTCTAATTTAATTAAATTATTAAATGATAATTTTGTTCTAAATTAATTTTACTATTTAGAGAATATAAAGTAAATTTAGTGGTATTTAAAAGGATTTCCATTTATATATATATACATATCATTATGTTTTAGTTTTTAATTATTTTCTTTTGTTTTTAGTTTCCATTACTCTCTAGAAGTGGTCTTCTTGAGAGACTAATCGAAGAGACTTCAACTGATAATGAAGATGGATCAATCTGTGTTTTAAGTTTAGATAATATTCCAGGTGGTAGCAAAACTTTTGAGCTTATAACCAAATTCTGCTATGGTGTTAAAATCGAGCTTACTTCTTTCAATGTTGTTAGCCTTAGATGTGCATCTGAGTATCTTGAAATGACTGATAACTATGGTGAATCTAATCTTGTTAGTATGACTGAGACTTTTCTTAAACAAGTCTTTAGTAACTGGACTGACTCAATCAAAGCTCTTCAAACTTGTGAAGAAGTCATTGATTATGCAGAAGATCTTCAAATTATCTCAAAATGTGTTGATTCTTTAGCTCTTAAAGCATGTACTGATCCAAGTCTTTTCAAGAACATAACAAGAACTGAAGAAGATGATGAAGATTGGTGGTTTGATGATGTTTCTTTTCTTAGTTTGTCTCTCTTTAAAAGACTTATTAAAGCTATCGAAACTCGAGGTATGAAGCTTGAGAACATAGCCATGGCAGTTATGTATTATACAAGAAAACATGTTCCTTTAATGAATAGACAAGTGAACATAGATGAACAAGTGATTCAGACACCAAACAGTTCTGAATCAGAACAAAAAGCTTGTCTTGAAGAGATTATCGAGTTGCTTCCGAATAAGAAAGGTGTTAACTCAACTAAGTTTCTTCTAAGACTACTTCAAACTTCAATGTTGCTTAACACAAACCAAACCTCAAGAGAGAATCTAGAGAAACTGATTGGGACTCAATTAGATCAAGCTGCTTTAATGGATCTTCTTATACCAAACATGGGATGTTCTGAAACAGTTTATGATGTTGAATGTGTTTTGAGAATGATTGAACAGTTTGTTTCTTTAACTGAACAAGCAAGTCTTGTTCCTTCTCCTTGTATTGTTGAAGAAGAACATGGATCTGATGTGTTAATGCCAATAACTTTAGTAGCAACTCTTGTTGATGGTTATCTTGCTGAAGTGGCTCCTGATGTTAACTTGAAGCTAGCTAAGTTTGAAGCCATTGCTGCTTCGATCCCGGATTATGCAAGAGCACTTGATGATGGAGTTTATCATGCTATTGATGTTTATATGAAGGTAATAACAATACTGGTTTAAATCTTTGTTTTGGTTAAATAAGTGTATTAGATTGTAAATAGGAGTGGACATAAATCCGAAACCGAATCTGTAATCCAAAAACCGATCCAAAAAAATTCTAACTGAAACTGGACCGGTTTAGGTGATGAAACTTATATGTTTATGGATTAAATATTTTTCGGTTTTGGATTCAGATTTTGATTTTTCGGTTTATACAAAATAAACTGAATTATATAAGGATTTTTTGTGTATTTATTTTACGGTTCGGTTTTTAGGGAATTCCGATTTTTTAGTTTTTCGGTTTTAGATTTTTTTTCGGATTTTAGATTTTTTCGGATTTTTTTAGTTTTTCGGTTTTGATATCAGATCATTATTCTTTTTAGAAATCGAAGCTATTTTGGTGATAATACCAATCGGTTTATGGATTAAATATTTTTTGTTTTAGATTCGGATTTCGGTTTTTCGGTTGATCCAAAATAAACCGAATTATATAAGGATTTTTGTTTTTTTATTTTTTGGATCATTGTTCTTTTTACAAAACCGAACCGAAACCGAAAAACCCCAAACTGAAACCAATAGGTTTATGTTCGAATTTTAATATGTTTTACTTCTGTTATCCGAAAACCGAAAAATTCGAACTGAATCCGAACCCGAATGCAGAGGCCTAACTGTAAATCTTGCAGGCGCATCCATGGATTACAGATTCAGAGAGAGAGCACATATGTAGACTCATGAACTGCCAAAAGCTCTCACTAGAAGCTAGCACGCACGCAGCTCAGAATGAGAGATTACCTCTTAGAGTGATTGTTCAGGTTCTGTTTTTCGAACAACTTAGACTTAGGACATCTATATCAGGCTGGTTCTTTGTCTCTGAGAATCTAGACAACCCTGAGAACACTAATGGAACTAATGAGGCTTTACTTAAACCTAGAAATGAGACCGTGAGAGAAAGGGTTTCAGAGCTGGAGAAAGAGTGTATGAACATGAAACAAGAGTTGCAGAAACTGGTAAGGACAAAGAGAAGCTGGAAATTTTTCAGCAGGACACTTAACTTCAAGAAGAAATCAAAATGCTGAAAGCTAAAGCAATTTGAGCTCTTCAGATCCATCAGAATCCTCTGTTTTAAGGCAACTACTACTCTGTTTTTGAGTAATCGTATAGATTAGCTTTGTTTCTCTTTGTTCTTGATGATACTCTGTTTTCAAAAGCTTTCATCTTTCTCTTAGTATTTCACTAAGAGTTTTGATGCTTTTTTTAGATTCTGGTGTCACTATGAGTTTTAGTTTGAAAACATTTCTGGGCATTCGGTAAACGGATCGGGTTCCGGTAATACCCATTCGGTCTTCAGGTATATCGGGTTTAGGAGTCTAGTACCCAATGGAATAATTTTGTCGGATTCGGTTCGGATTCGGATTCCGGTACGGATCGGTTTCGGGTGAAGAAATATTGAAAAAAAAAAAAATATTAAATTTAAAAAAATATTAACTAAAATTTCACAAATATAACTAAAATTTTAGGTACATTTTATTATTTATATATAATATATATATATATNTTCGGGTTTAGGAGTCTAGCACCCAATAGAATAATTTTTCGGTTTCGGATTCGGATAGTGTTTTTCGGATCAGGTACTTCGGGTTGGTTATTTTGCCCGGGGCCTATTTCTTATGCACAAAAATGTAAATTTCACCAATAAATTTTTAGGACAATCACTATTGTCTCACCAATAATGTCAAATTCTCATAAAATTGAATATTTTTGTTTTCATATTTCTTTGGGGTAATTTGCGATTTGAGAAAACTAAGAACTACATTATATAAATAGATGAATTAAGTCTCTCTTAAGTATATAAAGTTTTTTTTCTTGCATAATGATGAGATAATAGTAATATTAGAGTACACATTGCTTAATTTTTCTAATGACCAAATGAAGTACATAATCTAAACTGCTTCACCGGACCATTATTATTATTACTTCTTACAGAATCACAAACCGGTGAGAGATCAGACAACAGCAAGCAATGTCCCATCCAAACCGATTTGGTTCCTAGATCTTCTGTTTAAGAACATGTTTTAACTGAACCTTTTGGCTTTCGATTCTTGCTTCAATGAGTTTTGCCTTTAAACTATTCTTCTGTGCAACTCTAGGCCATTCAATGCAACCTTTCATTCCTCCTCGATTCATATGAGGATGATTTGCAGATTCCGGTGAAGAGTTCCATTGTCCAACCAAATCCATCATCGGACTGAATCCGCCTTTGCTCGAGACTCGATCTGGTGAAACCATTCCCACACTTGATTTCCTCCCATTTGAAACTCTTCCTTCCATTGATGTTACCTTGTCACCTGAAGATCTCCAGAGTTTTGCTATTGATGAAACCTTTTTTGATGACCGTCTTGGAATCGAACACACTTCACTTATCTCTGTGGTTGGAGTCATTGTTTCATCCCAACCTTTGCCTAAGAACTCTGTACCACCACTTGAGGCGTTGCTGTCTCGGTGATGGTGATGATTTTTGTTGTTCACTGAAGGAATGCTTCCATCTGGTGAGTAACTCGATCCTTGTTCTTCGAGGTGGCTCACTGTTTCCCAACCACTATCATCTTCTTCGATGTCGCCATTATGGTGAGTAAAAGCATCTGAATGTCTTCCTTTCTTGTTGATCACATTGATGTCTGGACTTACAGTGTGAACTTTAGAACCATGGCTGACTGGACTGTAAGCAACAGATTTCTCCATTTCCCTATCATTGGCTTCACCGAGATTCATTTCTTCGAATACAGCGAATATATCATCTGGATTAGCAGGCTCATATGTAAATTCTTTGATTTCTTGAATATTAACCGATGCAGCGGTTTCTCTTAGTAACTCTGCCTCTCTCACCTCTTTAACATCTGTAACGATATCTCTTGACCTGAGGAATGATTCCAAATTTGCTACAAGTTTGTTCATTTGGGAGTACCTTTCCTCGAGTGCTACTTTGGCATCAATAAGCTTCATCTGAACACGTTCTTCACGCCAGACCTCAGCCATTTGCAGCATTCTTCTTTCATCGTCTACTTCTTCTCTAAGGCTCATTGATTCTCTTTTCAATGCTTCAATCTCAGCTTTGTCTTCTCCTATTTCCTTGGCAAGTTCATCGCAAACTTCCTCAATCAATTCTCTTGCCTTCCTTTCCTTTTCATAGTCCTGCATGTATCGCTTCACGGATAACTTCGAATCAGCAAGCTCATTAACTAATTTATGATTCACTATTTCTAATCTCTGACGGGTTTTCTTCTCCCTGTTCATATCAGCTTTCATATCATCAATGATTGCTCTGACCTTCTCATGCTCCCTACTCCGCCAAGCAGCCCTCTCCTCACTAACTTTCCTCAAGAACTGTTCAAGCTTCTTTTTGTGAGATCGCTTCTCGTTCTCAAGATCCTCAATGCGAGCATGTGCTTCCTCCAGCTCTATTTCAAGAGAAGAAACCAATGACACGGCATTCACTTGTTGATCAATACGCTTCATGTTGCTATAAATTTGGTGTACTTCATCCATTGTATCCAAGCAGACAGGATCCCACTTCGTCGCCCCCTCCATCGCTGAGTGAGGAAATGGCATTGACGGCTCAAGCTAACAAGAAAGCAATAGAAGACACAAGGTCAAGAAACCAAAAAGCTACAACTCTTTGGAATCAAAGTAAATAAACAATCAATAGGTGATTTCAAAACTACTACTATCAGATGTTACATCTATTAGTTCAGCTAATATCATCTACAACTAGATGATTGAGGAAGATCAACACACCTTACACAAGAATCCATTTTTCGTGGTAGCGATGGTGCTAGGGTTCTGTCTTATCTTACTGCTTTGACATCCATATGGTTTGTCACTATGGTGATAAAGAAACGGAACACCCATATATCCAGCATTGCCCTGCAGGTGTAAACAAAAACATAGCTTAGAACTGTATATGAACACTCACCAGATCTTCACTATATGTATCTATTTTAAGAAATTGCATATATGATGATTCAAATTCAAGTCTATTAGATTCACAATCAGCTCTAGTTTGAATCTCTGAGAAACCAGAAAATTCCAAAATAATTGTACCTGAAACCCTAATCCCTCTTTACTCTTTTTCTCTCCGCCGCTAGAACTTGCGTCTGGTACTTGTAACCTCCATAAACCAGCGGCGAGTTTCCTAACAGAAACAGGCCGAGAGATTTTTCTCCGATCTTTCCGGCGTGTAGTCTGTATCTCAGCCTGGTTATTATTACATCCTTCATCTTCGTAATCATCGTCCTCTACAACGCCGGTTCTCTCCTTATTCCGATCTTCCACCTTCCATTTCAATAAAGGAGTCTCCGGCCGACTTCTTCTCCCTCCCGCAACGACGGATCTTCGCTGACGAGTCAAACTCGGGTTTCGTGCTCTACGTTTAGTGAAAGAAGTAGCTCTTTGTATAGCTCTGAGATCTGGAGTATTAGTAAACAGATTAACCTTTGACTCCGAAGCAGGTAATGTCGCCGTCGGATACGGCTTTCCGGTAACTTTCATTTGTTTCTCCTCTTAATCAACGCCATAGACTAAGGTTCAAAATCTGTAAACAAAATCAAAAAAGCTCGAGAATCACAGAAGAAAATGCGTGGCTCAGAGAGAGATTAAGTTCGTGAAGCAAAATCGCTTTGTTGTGAGTTGCGAGAGACTTGTGAGTGAAACGAGAGAGATGATGAAATGAGTAGATGTATACGTACCCATGTGTATTGGTCAACTGTAATACATTAAAACGACGTCGTATTTAAGGAGAGTGGTATTTACGCGCAATGTAACGCGTGTGATGTAGAGGTCTAGCTTGGAGGTGCGTGTTGCAGAGAGACGTTGGGAATATATGATTAAATAAATAAATAAATAAATAAATAAAATAAAATATTAATAACATTGATTCAACAGATAAATAATTAATTTAATATCAAACAAATGTTTATTATATTTTAATATGTTTATTAAGCTATTAATTTAAAAAATGTTTATCTAAAAAAAACTTTATTGAACATGCAATGCATAAGCTTAAGTCAATTAGATCTCAAGTATAGTTTTTATTTATAAATAATATGATGAACTAGGAAACAAACAAAGAGACGACGAAGACATCAAAGAGTATCCAAAGTGAAGTTGTCGGCTCATCGGATTCATCTGTCTCTCTATGATTTATGTTTTTGTTTTACTTTTTTTACTTTTAACAAAAACTAAAATTTAACAAAGTTTATTTCTCTTTTTTTAAATATGTTTATGTCTAGATTATTTTAGTAATACATAGTTTTTTAATAACCTCAAGCAATAGATAAAAAAAATTATAAACATCTCACGTAGATTCGAACTGATCCTGCTATGTATTCATGTCACGTATTTTTTTTTATACATTCTTTTTTTTTACACGTCAGCTAGTTACAAAATCAAATCGT
>KE157123.1:92476-119246 GCA_000411055.1 Leavenworthia alabamica
ACCTTGGGGTAGATTCGCAGCAGAGATCCGTGATCCATGGAAAAAAGCTCGAGTTTGGCTTGGTACTTTTGATTCCGCTGAAGAAGCTGCTCATGCTTATGACGCCGCTGCTCGTAACCTCCGTGGTCCTAAAGCTAAAACTAATTTCCCAATCGATTCTTCTCTCCGATTCTCAACTTTTACAACGAATCAAAATCAAAATCAAAACTTTCCGATTGTTTCTCGGCCGACTAGTAGTAGCATGAGCAGCACCGTTGAATCTTTCAGCGGACCAAGACCGACGACGACGACGACGATGACGAAACCGGTTTTGAAGAGATATCCGAGAACACCACCTGTAATACCTGAGGATTGTCATAGTGATTGTGATTCATCGTCTTCTGTAATTGATGATGATAGAGATGATAATATAGCTTCATCTTCCCGGCGACGGAATCCGCCGTTTCAATTCGATCTTAATTTACCACCGTTGGATGATGTTGACTTATTCAACGGCTCTGATGATCTTTACTGCACCGATCTACGTCTTTAATGAATCGGTAAAAGATCCGTGAATGAGTTAAAAAATCAAAAATTACTGTGGGAGAAGTAGAAAGATAACAAAAAAACGAAGAACACGACTTGAGCTTGGTCTGTTTCTTCTGTAATGATGATTTATTTTAAGAGTAATATTAATCTTTTTTTTTTTTTTAATTATGTATCTTGAGAAAGATCAACAAGTTCATCGTTGTAACATATAAACATTTGGTAACTAATGATTCTATATAATCAAATATCTAGAATCTTCTTCAAGCTCTGCATTTTTTTGAGTTATAATTCTTTGATGGGTTTATTCAAGATTAGATCTTGCTCATAAGATCATGCTTTGTTTGCAATCATGGATAGTTTAAACCTTAATTGAGGTTAATTAAGCTAGAAGAAAGACAAGTGAAAGCTCAAGCTCAAGCTTTATTTTTCTAAGCTGTTCTAGAACTGTATTTGAAGTTTGAACGAGTAGGGTTCTTTGATGAGTGATTTGGTTTTTTAAAATGATAAATCTTATGTTTTTTCCCCAGAATTATTACCAAACAAGTGAAACTCGTGTTTAAAACTGATCTTGTATTGAATTTGAACTAGTTCGGTTCTTTAGTGAGCAATGAGTGGTTTTGATTAGCCATGGGCAATCAGATCGGGTTGTTCGGATCGGTAAAATCCGAAATAGATAGGATTCGGGTTAATCGGATATAAATGAATAAGTTAATCGGCACAGTTTTATTTATAGTTCGGATTTTGGATCGGATCAGATCGGTTTAAAATAATTAATTTATTCTGATTATTCGGATTAAAATTTAATTTTTGAAATAAAATTATATCATTTTAATAGAATAAATCGATTAAATAAAATTTTTGCTCCGATTAATCTAAATTTTTTTTGCATTGATCCGATCAGAATAAACCTTGATCCGAACCGATTAATCCGAGATTTTTTTTTCGGTTTATACCGAATAACCCGATCTGTTTAATCCAATTAATCCGAATGTGATCAATATACATGTTTTTTTTTCAGAATTATTACCCAACTCTTATAATCTCAAAAAATCAATTTTAAATTTAGTAAAAGTAGTTAAAGGTTCTTTTTTTAAAGGTTATTATATATAACTTATAACTAACAATTTATGGTATTTGTTGAAGGTTTTTATCAAAGTTGTGACATTTTTCTGAATTAAAAAAAAAGTAAATTTAGGTATCGTTATGTAATTTGAAGTTAGTTTATTAGGTAAATTGAGACAATTGATTTGGTTGAGTTTGGTAAGCAATTGATAATAAAATCTTAAAGAGAAGTTTGTGTGGCAGGCAGATTCGTTTCGTGTTTGACTCATTAGATTAGATTTTGTGTTCGGCGTTACCTTCAAATTCGGGCATCTACTTTACTTTTTATGTGTCAGCATTCAGACACGCTTATATGACCTTTGTGTCTGAACCAAAACCACAAGTTTTTTACTGTTTTTATGTAAAATAATAAATGGTAGAAAAAAAAATTACTGAAGAGTGAAATTATAAAGCATAAAAAATGTAAATGAGTTGAAGATATTTTTCAAAGTTTTGTAATTCCACCATTGGGCTACAATAAAATGTAAGATACGATCACTTTGAATTGAAGGAGATAGTTTATTGGTAGGTAATGGGCTTGGGCTTTTCATAAGCTTGGGCTAGCTTTTAGAAGCCTTTATTTTGGCCTGCATCAGAGTTGGTACAAGAGAGTCCCGAAAACATAATATATTTTGTCTATTGAACAATAATTATGTACATGATTAATTATTGGACAAT
Organism: Leavenworthia alabamica; assembly: GCA_000411055.1. Lineage (NCBI taxonomy): Eukaryota > Viridiplantae > Streptophyta > Magnoliopsida > Brassicales > Brassicaceae > Leavenworthia > Leavenworthia alabamica. The sequence continues at coordinate 94,784 of KE157123.1, forward strand.
TCTCGTATATACCACTAAATTTACTTTATATCTCATAAATAACATTAAAATTGATTTAAGAAAAATTCATCAAAAATTCATCATTTAGTAATTCAATAAAATTAAAAATTAAATTTTATTTTTGGAAAATTATATAAATCCTAAACAATAAATACTAAACTCAAACACTATATATTAAACTATAATCTTAAATACTAAATTCTAATATATAAATCAAAATTCTAAATCCTAAATAATAAATATTAAACCCAAATACTAAATACTAAGCCGTAACCATAAATACTAAACTCTAAACCCTAAATAATAAATACTAAACTCAAACATTAGATATTAAACCCTAATATTAAATAAAAATATATACATTTTATAAAAAATGTAATTTTTAATAAAAATACATTTTAATTAAAAATGATATTTGTATCCAATTAAAAAATTAATGTATTTTTGTCTAATAAACTATATTTGATGGTGTTAGAGTTAGAGGGAATTACTCTTAATTATTTGACAATGTAAATATTAAATACATCATATTTTACTTTTTTTTTTTGATAAAATGCTATATATTTACTTAATTATGATTTTGTTTGCATTTGCATGTTACAATGATTAAAATATTGTAAAATGTAAACGTAAGCGACCATAAATATAATAACATGTGATTTTGATTAGCTATCAACATAAACATATATAATACAGTACCAAAAATTGTGGATTAAGCATGAAAAATAATCATTAAAATTAAAGATAACTAAATGATTTAAAATTGTTTGCAAGCTACAAAACAATTGGAATATATTTTAATTATTTTATTTTCTTTCATTAAAACATAGTAGCCACTAAGGCACTGGCAAGGTCACAAGTAATCAACCAGATACAAACAAACTAATTAATTTCAAATAATTCAGAATTAAAAAATATATATAATTATGTATTCGATTGATCATAAGCATTAATTGAATTATACATTCAGATGCTTATCATTTTTGTCTCTGCCGGTGGTTATAAACAATTATTTAAGATCTTCATATAATAATTTAATAAGAAAAATGATTGTACATTGAAAAAGAGTGTATGAGTTGATATAATGATGTTTTGTTTTTTTTTATTACATTAGTTTAGTTAATTGTAGTGATTAAAAATATAATTATAAAAATTAATGTGGTTATTAGGGAACATGCGTGGCGATGCTTATAAGGTGATCTGAGAAACCTAAACACATGGTAAGTGGGTCCCACTCCACAGCCTGTGTTCATCTTCTACTTTATTTTTTATTTTTTGTTTCTTATTTATTTCCAATTTCATTAAGACCAGACCTAGACAGACTTAACTAAACCAGAGCCAAACCCCAACGGAGGAACCATTTGACTGAACCAGAAAGTACCATGTTATAAACTACTCAGATGTTTTATAAGTGATCGATGTCGTATGAACACGGTTACGGTTATTGCGGTTACGGTTAGTTAACCGTCGGTTATGTTTATAATTTTTTTTAATTTTAACCTTAACCACTTAATATACTATTACGGTTAAAACATATTACGGTTAAAAACGATTACAGTTAAAAAATATCATAAATATTTTTAATAAAACATATTTAAATTCTATTGCAAAAATTAAATAGTGATATTTCAACTAATATTATCATATAATACATTTTATTTTATTTTTAAAACGGTTACGCTTATAGTATTACGGTTACACCATACGGTTAACTAACGGTTTTTAAATTACTTATATATAAATAACAAAAAATATGTTATTCAGACATTAATTTTAAAAAATATTTTATAAATCAAACATTATTTAAACTAGTAATTTGAAGATATATAATAAATATATTTTAACTGATAATTAAATCAAATCCTTCTAAATATTATCAATTGAGCCTTTGTATTTTTCTTTTCTTATAAATTATAACCAATTTTATAAGATACAAAAAAAAAACCTTAAACGCACAAAAATAACTAACTTATAAATAGCGGTTTCTCATCTGACTTTTGTTTACAGCTACCCTCACCAATCGCTAAACGCAAACGCGATCTCTCTCTCCAAACTCTGTTTCTCCCACTTTTCATCACCGCTCGTCCATGGCGGACATAATCAACATCATCGCCGGAACTGAACCACTAATAAACCCCGAAAACAACAACAACAACAAGGTCTTAAATCGCTGCGTTTCACATCAACAAGACGAGTTACAAAGCTTCAGAAAATACCTAAGATGGATGTGTGTAGATCACTCAAGTCCATGGACAGCGATTCTCTCATGGACTTTGTTCATCGTCTTCACACTTATTGTTCCAGCGATCTCTCGATTCCTTCTCGCTTGTGCTGACTGTGATAGTTACCATTCAAGACCATATGATTCTGTAGTTCAGTTATCACTAAGCAGCGTCGCCTCTGTCTCGTTCCTCTGCTTAACCAGATTCGTTAGTAAATATGGACTTAGAAGATTTCTCTTCTTTGATAAACTTTGGGATGAGAGTGAAACTGTACGAAGAAACTATACTAATCAACTCAATGTAAGTTTTTTGTTTTTACAAATTCGAAATTTTAATTTTGGGGGAAATTGGATTCATATCTTTTTATTAGGATAATTACGGAATTTTAAAAAATTACAAATTAGTTTGTTTTCTTTAAAATTTTAGGATTGAATCCATATTTTCAACAACTCATTTTTAGAGATAAATTTTTAAATTAGCAATTATTGTAAAGAATTAATATTCTATGCTTTAATAATCATATCAAATTAAATATAAAAAGAATAAAGTCAAATTTTTAAAAAATAATAAAAAGATAAGGAGAATCATGAATATTATAAAGTTAGGAAACAACTCTACGCATCTGAGCTGAGTGTCAAATAGGCATGTACACGAATCAAATACTCAGGAATTTTTTTACTGTTTGTGATTGGATTCGATTTGATTATGTCGAATAGTTAATATTGTGATTTGTTTCAATTTGAAAATTTCCGAATATTCTAAATTTTTTGTATTCTTTTCGAACTATTTGTTTCACTTTGATTCATTTTTTATTTAAACTCTGATTTTTTTAGTCATAAATTTTTAATATATACCATACGTTTTTAATATATCAGAATATTCGAACAAAATATTTTTTAAAATATTCGAATATTATGATAATATAGAAAATTTAAAACTTATTCAGCAAATAAATCACCATAATCATTAAACTTTATGTTTATACATATATATTTATNATTATTATAAAAATAATAATTTATTCACATTTTATACTTTAACCCTAGGTAAAAATTAAGTAAAAATCTTAATTTTTAACCTTATTCATTTTAAAATAATTATTTATTAATTTAGTAAAATAATAAGTTATTAATTTATTCACATTTTATACTTTAACCCTAGGTTAAATATTCGCAGTAAAAATCTTAATTTTTTACCATATTACTTGTTCCACAAGCATTACAAAGTCTTATAAACCCTTTGCAGACATCTCTTCACATTGTATCCTACTTCGTAATCCCATGTTTCACAGCAATGAGTGCATACAAGATCTGGTGGTACACATCAGGTGGATCTCAAATACCCTTTTTAGGAAACGTTATCTTAAGCGACACAGTAGCTTGTATAATGGAGCTATGTTCTTGGCTTTACAGAACAACAGTAATATTCCTTGTTTGTGTTCTGTTTCGTTTAATTTGTCATCTTCAAATACTTCGTCTTCAAGATTTTGCTAAACTATTTATGATTGATTCAGATGTTGGTTCTATCTTATCAGAACATCTTCGTATAAGACGTCATCTTAGAATTATAAGCCATAGATATCGTTTTTTTATTCTTTGTGTATTGGTTCTTGTTACTGGAAGTCAGTTTTGGTCTTTGCTTATTACTACTAAAGCTTATACTGAAGTTAATATCTACAGAGCTGGTGAACTCGCTGTAAGTTTTTTTTTTTTTNCTCAAATATTAATTATTAATGAGTAATTTCTTGTAATGCCATCATTTATATTTTATTGGACAAAATTACATTTTTTTTTAATTAGACATAAATACCATTTTTTATTAAAATTATAATGTTAGGATTTACTATTTAGTGGTTGAGTTTAGTTTTTTATTGTTTGGGTTTAGTATTTAGTGGTTGGGTTTAGTGTTTAATGTTTGAATTTTATGTAATTTCTCAAAAATATAATCTAATTTTTAATTTAATTGAGTTATTAAATAGTAATTTTGTCTTAAATTAATTTTAGTGGTATTCGTGGAAACTAAACTTAAATGAGTGGCATTTAAGAGAATTGCCCATTATTAAACTCTAATATCAAATAAAAATAAAAATATTATTTTATAAAAAATGTAATTTTTAATACAAATCAGTTTTAATTAAAAATGGTATTCATATCCAATTGGAAAATTAATATATTTTTGTCCAATAAACTAGGCGTTTGAGGGAATTGCTCTTCTTTTTTATTCTTATTAAAACTCTTTTATAAATAAATAAATTAATTAAACTTAATTTTTTTTTTGGTTTTGTAGCTTTGTTCTATGACATTAGTCACTGCACTTCTCATATTATTAAGAAGTGCATCAAAGATTACACATAAGGCTCAAGCTGTGACATGTTTAGCTGCAAAATGGCATGTATGTGCAACGTTAGAATCATTTGAAGGAGTAGATGGAGAGACTCCAACTTTGGTTGCTAGAAACAATAATAATGATAATAAAGGTTCTGATGTTATTACATTAACAGAATCAGACAGTGAAGATTATGGTGATGAAGAAGATGATTTAGATAATAATAATATCATTCATGCTTATGCTTTTAGTACTATGTCATTCCAAAAACGACAAGCTCTAGGTAATAACCAAACACTAACCAACCTAATCTTCAAGATTAACTATTTCTTCTGCAATGCTTTTATTACTTAGTTTTTGTTTTGTTTTTTTGTAGTGAGTTATTTTGAGAATAATAAAGCAGGAATCACAGTGTATGGGTTTACACTTGATAGAGGTACACTTCATACAATCTTTGGACTTGAATTATCTCTTGTTCTTTGGCTTCTGGGTAAAACCATTGGCATTTCTTGATTCTCTTTTTGAGATCATCAAGAAACCTCTCAATGTTTTCGCACTGTAAATTAATTTATTACTGTTGTTATGTTTTTTTCAGTCTTGTATTTTCTGAATTTGAAATGTTTTGTACTTTTATCAAAAGAAATAATAAACTTATTTTCGAGTCTTGAATTTTACAATTACAGGTTATACTTAATTAAGGAAATGTTTTTAAAAGAAGTTCAAGCTAAACCATAACACTAAGAATAAATCAACAACTAATTATGATTCTAAAAAACTGAAAGAGACACGCTTCTTAGAACAGAGACTTACCAAACTAGCACAAAGGTTAAGTTACTATATAAACTTAAGGACCAAAGAGATTAAGCTTACTGAACAATATGTAACTTTTGTCTGAACCATCAACAGCTTTTGTCTTCCTGTGGATCTTCTGTGACATTCTTCTGTATAGCCTCTTGGACATTTGGTGTTGCGTTCTGCTGTTGGGAATGATCTGTGTTGGATTGCAAAGGAGGCTGGGTTGGTGAGTTCTCCATCTGAGAAGAAACTGTATTCTCCTCTTGTAATAATGATTCTGCCATAATCTTCGAGTTTGCGGAATCAGAAATCTCAGAAGCATCTTTGCTCAGAACTTGTTTCTCTGCTTCTGGAGGATTAAGAGTATCTGAGTGAGATATCTGATCATCAAGCTTGGCATCATTGTTTACAATAGGATCCTGTGATTTATAGTTAGCATCAACTGCTTGATTAATAGCTGCGTCTTCAGCTTCAACTATTAACTTTGTAGCTGCATCTTGAGCTTCAACTGTTTGTTCCATAGCTGAATCTTCAGTTGGTTTTGCTGTCTCAGGATGTGGCATTGCGTCTTGATTAACCTTTTGATCCATTTTACTAACTTTCTTTTCAGTAGGTAACTGAACTTCAGTAGAAGACATCTTTGCTGTTGTGGCACTTCTCATGACACGGCCGTATTTAGGAGGAAAGGTTTTACCATTGTATAACTGCACACATCTTGAACAATGCCATTCAGATTTCGGAACACCTTTCATATTATGGGCTTGAAGACATTTCAAATGATATCCTTTCTCACAAGCATCACATATGAGCACTGTCTCTACTTCATTAGCAGTTCCTTGACAGATTTGGCATGGAATTGCTCTACTCATGTATTCTCTTGAAGGTGGATTCCACAAGAGATTTTGTTTAGCTCGAGGTTGTAGAACTTTCTGGACTAACTTACCAATTTCAGCATGGTGGTTGTTTCCAAAAGGTGAAGAAGTCTGACCGTAACTCACTCCTTTCATGCCAGGGAATGTACCAGGTGGAGTTTGAGTTTGCGACATGAATGGTCTAAAGCTTGGATTTGTGACTCTGGAAGAACTCTGAACAGGAACTTTGCTTTCTGATGCAGTACCAAATGATATGGTTGAAGAACTGGAATGAGTTTGAGCAGACCAAGATGTAGCATTTCCAAAATAATTTCCTGCAGGAACTGTTGGTTCATAAGAAAAGGTAACAACTTTAGAGATCATGAAATAAACCCAAAACCTCGAACTCAACAAGAAAACCACAGAGACATTTTGATACAGATTATGATCTCATGATATAGCTTTCTACAAACAACAGAACTTCTAAACAAACAGAAAACAACCAATGAGATAATAGATCTCGATACTCGATACTAAGAGAAGCTTCATTAAGCTTGTAACTTCTAATCTACAATATATAAAGTTATAAACTATAGCAAATCAACCATATGACCAAAGAATTCACCAGCTTAAACCAAATGTAAGCTAATCTCCTCATGTTATCTTATCATATCTCTAGAAAAATAAAATTAAAAATACCTGATGGTCCCTGAGAAGCAACATTAAGAGGTCTCTCAAATCTAGATTGTGTAATACCAGACGCATCCCTAATGAAATTGCTTCCAGTTACATTAACAGAGCTAGCAGATGCTTTCATTTCGTTATTAGGCCATTGATGTGCCATAGAAACATTATTTGCTGCAAAAAATCACAAAAACCAACACTTATCATACTAAGTTACTAACTACTGAAGTTATCATCTGATCTAATGATTCATATAGCAGAAGTTGAATAACCTGGAGATGTTGTATATGTATTAGAAGAAACTACTGGAGTCTTGTTCTTCGATTCCTCCATCTAAAAAAATCATATAATTATATACGAAATTGATTTATTTGATTCAAAATTTGAAAGGAGACGAACCTTTCTTTTAGCAAGAGATAGCTTCTCAGAGATGGTTAATTTAGAAGCTCTTTGATCCTTATTAACAAGACCTAGATCTTCAATCAAAGCTCCAATAGCATCTCTACTGATTAAATCCTTTGGAGCTAACTCTTGACACATATCTACCAATTTCGATTTAGCTTCAACCAATAGTTTAATCTCTAACTCCGTTGGATTTTTCCCACCTCGAATTTTCTGTAATGATGATAAAACAAGTATAATCTCAGCTACTCTTTTCACTTCCTCATCAATACGTGGCTTCTTCAATGGTGGTGGATCCATAGATTCGTCCTCATTATCATCTCTATCCTTGTTGTTTTCTTCTACAACGGATTCGAGATTCATTGGTACATCGGTATCCATCGTTAACACTGGGTAAATCTCGGCGAGGAGATGAATCAGAAGATAGAGAGAGAAACCCTAGAAGAAGAAGGAGAAAGAGAGGGAAAGATCTGAGAAAGCTTTGTTTTAATTTTTTTTTGAAAATAATTAAAAGATTAAATGTTAGCAAAACCTTATTTTCGCGGGTAAAAAATTTTGGGAAATTAAGACCTAATTTTTACAAAAGAATTTGCAGCTGAAGACGAAAGGATTTTAGAGAGAGAGATGAGGAAGCGTGCTTCAGCTGCTAGAGAGATAAACCAACAAAAAGGGATATAGCTACTAAAGTTTGCGCCGTATTTATTTATATACAGGCCCATAGCCTCTAGATTTAAGGCCCATTTATTTAAGGCCTTATTTAAGACAGGCCTTGACATTGAGGTACATATTTGGATATTTCGGACTTTTTTTTATTTGATTAAATACCTATTTCGGTTTGATTCGGTTTTGACTCTAATAAAATATAAAATAATTTTATGTAATTACTTTTAACTTTGTTACTAACATGTGACGCATAAAATATCTATTTTTGGTACATTTAAATCGATTTAACCTATATAAATATTTAATTAATATATTAGATTATAACCTATGCGTATTACACAATATATTCAATATATATATTTTTAATAATATATATATTTAATATAAAAATATATAAAATATAATTATAGTATGTTTTATAAATTTTGATAAATATATTGATATTAAATATTATATTATAAATAATATATATTTTTGGATAATATAATTATATATCCAAAAATATAATTGATAAGGTATAATGATTATATTTTGTAAATTTTTAGAAATGTGAAGTTATAATTTTTAAAATACCATGTGATAAAATATTTTAATTGGAATAAATAAAGTTATAAATATATATAAATAAACATTATAATTAATATAAACTTCTAAAATCTTTAAATATTTTTTTTAATAATGTCAATTTTCTGTTAGTATTGCTTAAATAATAATAAGTAATAGATTAGTTAATCCAGATTTGTTTGGGATCAAGACCTAAATCTTAACACGAGAATGATAATAAATTTTAATAAATAAAAGATAAAAACATAAGCCACATAAGTTGTTTGGGATCAAGACCTAAAGCTGATGATAATGGTAATAGACAGACAGATACACAAGTATATACAAGTTTTTAGTCCTCATACAATTTTTTTTTCTTTATCTGCATTAACCATGCATTCAAAGAAGAAGAAGAAACTCATTACACATTACATGTTTCTTCTTTCTTCTCTCCGGTGAAGCTTAGCTACGACCTTCACCATCTTCTTTTTCAACATTCCTAAATTAATCGAATCTTGAAACTCATCGATTCAACTAAAGTCATCATCATCATCATCTTCAAACACCATCGAAGAAGAATCTTCACTATTATGAGTTCCTCGTTGATCCATTGAACCATAATCATCATCAAACTCTTCTTCTTTCAACATCTCAATCATTTCAACAGCTTCACTCATCTCTATTCTCCTCTCTTCTTCTTCTTCACAACATCTTAACCCTATTTTCAACATATTTATCATATCCGCTTTACAATTCTTCTTCCCTTTCATTTCCTTGTCAAACACGTCACTTGTTTTCTTCTCTTTAACCATATCATTCACCCAAGTTACAAGACTCATGTTCGGATCATAACCTTGTGTTAAGTAATTCTCAGGGAATTTTCCTGTCAAAAGCTCTAAAATCAACACACCAAAACACCAAACATCTGTCTTCCTCGTTATGACTGGTCCTTTAATGGGTCTATACTCTGGAGATTTGTATGCTATCATGAAGTTATGTGCAAGATCTGAGCTTATCATTGGTCTTAATGCATAGTCTGTTAACAATGGCTCTAAAGATTCATCTAAAACAATGTTTGATGACTTTAAATGACCATGAGGGATCGTTAGGGTTGGTAACTCTTTATACAAGTAAGACAAACCCTTAGCTACTCCTTTTATAATCTTTAAACGTGTTAACCAATCCAAACCAGTTGAATTATTCGCTGAAAACAAAAAAAACATAACATATACTTCAGATCTTTACGTAAAATATATATAAAAATGACCTAATTTGCAAAAGTGTAACGTTAAAACATACCATGCAGAAGACTTGCCAAGCTACTATTAGACATAAACTGAGTAACTAAAAGCTTCTCTTCTCTTCTGTAATAATAAGCAATGAGAGGTAATAGATTAGGATGGTTTAATCTACCTAACAATCTCATATGTTCATGAAACTCATCTCTTCCAACATTGTTCATATGTTTATATCTCTTCACTACCAAAGTTTGTCCAGTAGATATAGCTGCTTTGTAAGAAGCACCAAAAGTTCCACTACCAAGAACTTCAGCTGAAGCTCTTAAAAGATCTTGAAGATCAAATCTTTGTATGTCTTCTTTCACAAACAAAAGATTTCCTCCTGAGTCAGGTGTTGATCTACCTCTCCTTTTGTGAGTCGCAACAGGTTCTGTGGTTCTATATGGATTGTTAGTTGGTGGATTGTAGTTGTAACTCTCTATTCTTTCATTGCCTGCTGAAGGATAATCTGATAAGCAATGTTGTCTTCTTCTTGATTGAAGGAAGAAGAAGACAAGTGCAATGATCACTAGTATTATACCAATAACAATCAATATGATTGCTAAAGTGTAAAAAGATCCTTTCTTTTTCTCCATTTGAGGAGGAGGAGGAGATTTAGGATCAATAGGAATGGCTGGTGAAGAAGCAACACATGGACTTAAAGGAGCATTACACAAATCTTTGTTACCTACAAATTACAAGAAAAAAAACATTAATAGGGTAAATCTAAACATAAATTTTAGGACATAAGTAAAAAATTTTATTTTTAAAAATTTCCGAGGGTATAATTGCAAATTCTAAAAAAATAGGGTAATTTTAGAAATTTAGGGGCCAACGGCCGAACCCGTATTATTTATTATCTGGATCCATCAGGATATCTGAATCTGATACTAAAATAACGAATCCGTATAGTGAATTTTTTGGAAACGGATATCCGAATAAAAATATATAGTAAAATAATTTAGGTATTCGTCCAAATATCCGAATCCGAACTTATATTTAGGACCGAATATTCAGATCCGTTTCTCATTAGAAAACGAATATCCCTGCGGATTCGGATCCTGTTTTAAAAATTTTACGGATTTGGATCTGCCAAAAACCCTAGATATCCGGACCCGCCCATGCATCAAACTCTTAAAAAGTTTTATACAAATTTATATGAAAAAACATGAATTAAAGAACTCAAAAAACTCTTGTGATTGGATTTAGAAACCTTTAATTATATGATAATGATAACATAAAGAAAATATGAAAACATTACCTGCAAAAGATCCAGGATCCATTGTAGAAAGACTTGCTGGTATAGGTCCAACTAGGTTATTATTTTCAAAGCTAGCCAACTTAAGACCCCTTTGTTGAAAATCTGGTATTTGCCCTTGAAACTTATTACCATTTATCCTCACCTCTATAAGCAATGGCAAAGAAGCTAAAGAAGAAGGTATTGTACCACGAAACGCATTATTAGCTAACAAAAGCTTCTTCAATAGAGGTAAACCAAGAAATTCATCATCCGGTATCTCACCTGAAAACCGGTTATTAGATAAATACAATGATCTCAATGCACTAAACCTCTTAACCGGAGGCATTGGACCATTAAAATCATTGTTCATGAAACTTATAGTACGTAAATTCTTCATAGGAACTAAGGGTTCAAGGTTTAAAATCCCGGTTAAGCCCATTCCTTCAAGTTGTAAACCATAAACATAATTATTACAAAGAACACCAAACCAATTAGCTGTGTCTCCTTGACATGGTGAGGTTGATGAATCCCAACTACTAAAATATGAATCATTTGATAATGTTTTTTTGAAGTTTATAAGACAATCTGCATCTGAATCTGGAACAAGCTGAGATATTACGACAGGACATAACACGATGATGATGATGAAGATAATGTAATAAGATTGGTTTTTCTTTAACGACGCCGTGTTACACGCATGCATAACCGGGTTCTCCCAATTTCGCATTGCGGTTACACAGGCAATGGAATTGATTTGATCTTTTGTTGTTGTTTCTTGGAAGACAAGTAATTGTTTTGAATGGAGGAGGGAAATAACAAAACCTACCAAGAATAGAAAAAGTAAAATATTTAAATTGATTTTTTTGTGTGTGTTATTTTATGATTATTATAATTAGGTTAGAGAGATCTTTGGATAACCATTCAATTATCTTGTTTTAACTTTTGAGTTATATATATGCAATCATTGTTATTCTGGTTTGTTAATATGAGTATATATTCACAAAATTTAGTATCCATTTTTTTGGTTATTAGTTATTACTATTTGATTTTATTAATATTTCTAAAAATAATAATGAGTAAATAATTATTATTTAATAAAATATAATACCTAAAAACAAATTAAGTTGGATTTTATATTTTTGTTTATGTTTTGTTTCTTTGTTTTTATTTTTTTCTATATTTTGTCAATTCACTATGAATATTTATCCAAAAAAAGAAATGAAAATTGGTAAAAAAAACATAATGTAAACATCAATTTGTTATTTTCTTTCAACCACAATTATCACATGAAAAAGTTAAGTTTTAGAGACACCAGTTCTTCTTATATTTAAAAGACAAAAAAAAAAAAAAATCATCCTAACACCATTAAATGTAGTTTATTAGACAAAATTACATTAATTTTTTATTTGGACATGAATAACATTTTTTATTAATAATATATTTTTATTATAAATTATGTTTTGTATGAAAAATATTTTTATTTATTTAATGTTAGGATTTAGTGTTTAATGTTTGGGTTTAGTATTTATTATTTAGGGGTTAGAGTTTAGTATTTANTAATATATTTTTATTATAAATTATGTTTTGTATGAAAAATATTTTTATTTATTTAATGTTAGGATTTAGTGTTTAATGTTTGGGTTTAGTATTTATTATTTAGGGGTTAGAGTTTAGTATTTATAGTTAGGATTTAATATTTAGTGTTTGAGTTTAATATTTATTATTTAGGGTTTAGAATTTTGATTTAGAAATTAGAATTTAGTATTTAAGGTTAGAGTTTTGGTATATAGCATTTGGGTTTAGTATTTATTGTTTAGGATTTGTATAATTTTTCTAAAATAAAATCTAATTTTTAAGTTAATTGAATTATTAAATGGTAATTTTTGTCCTAAATTAATTTTAATAGTATTTATGGAATATAAAATAAAATTAGTGATATTTAAGAGAATTGTCCTAAAAATACCATCTTAATTAATGTAGAAAACACTAAATAAATATCTAAAAACTCTTTAATATTTGAGAAAAAAAAAACTACTTAACATATTGTTTAATATGATGAAAAAAGAATTTTTGATACCACTTATCCCACATAAGTCCAATTTCATCATTTGTTTTGTAACCTTTAGCTTGAACTATATTTTGCCATCCTCTTGTCAACACATAGCCACGTGTCGATCTTTTCAATATTAATGTATAATCATTAGATTCATGACCTTCTTCAATAATATGAAGTTTTACTTCAACACCACTTTCAATTTTTTCGACCAAACTAGGTTCCATTGTCGGAATTATATAAGCTTCAAAGTCATGTTTTGGTAGATACAATGAAGAAAGATCAGTTTCTGTTAAGTTCTTCTTTATAACCCATATATTTGGTGGAGCTAAACGCAATTCCAAATCGAGTTCTTGAGCCATCTTGTATCAATGTTTTAACTTTGAAGTATAATAATAGTTATATATATAGTCTTGGATTAATATAATTTTTTTTTCTTTCTATTTTGTGATTTTTAGTATTTTTCCTTTTTTTTTGTCATTGTACAAATGTTTTGAACGTTTTGGTGGAAGTTTTACTTTTTTTTTCTTATACAAAATTTAAGTTATGTTTATATGTAAAAAACTATTTTACATTATTGTAATATTTATTATTAGAGTTTACATTTTCTTACTGTTATTAATGTTTTTTTTTTCTTCTTTAAAATTTATAATATTTCCAAAAATGTTTTATACTATATATTCTTGTGGAAATTTTACATTATATTTACTTGTTTATTTCTCGAATAAAAAAATTAGTAATTACTAATTATATAGCAAAATATAGTCACAAACAGTAAAAATTAAAGATAAAAAAACACTTAAAAATCTCTTTTATAAAGACCAGAAATCATATATCAAGAGTATACGAACGCAATGGTCATCAAAGAAGCCCGGCCCAACATATTTAAGTGGGCCATGGTCATCAAAGCAGCCCGGCCCAACATATTTAAGTGAGCCATGGTCATCAAAGTTAAGCAGCCTGGCCCAACATATTTTAAAGTACTTTAGGGCAAAGCAATTTTTGGACACTTTTCAATATTTATTTCGATAAAATATTTATTTTTATAGTTTTTGATAAAAGAACTTAGATAAATATGTCATTTAATTAGTTTTATATGGAAATTGTATAAATATTAGAGTAATTTCTTATAATATTATCATTTATAATTTATGTGACAAAATTATATTATTTTTGTAGTTAGACATAAATACTATTTTTTATTAAAATTATATTTTTAATTTAATGTTAGGGTTGAATATTAAATATTTAGTGGTTGAGTTTAATTTTTTATTATTTGGGTTGAGTATTTAATGGTTGAGTTTAGTATTTATTGTTTGGATTTTGTGTAATTTCTCAAAAATATAATCTAATTTTTAATTCAATTAAATTATTAAATAGTAATTTTGTCTTAAATTAATTTTAATGGTATTTGTGGAAATTAAAATTAATTTGATGGTATTTTTGAAAATTGTTCTAAATATTACTTTATTTTAATATTGTTTTCTTATTTTTGCTCTCAAAATGCTTACTCTAGGTTTGATTTGGTTTCGGCTAAACCAAACCGGGAGTAAAATTAGTTGTGGACTCAAGAGCAACTCTAGTAAAGAAATGATAAATGATGACTTTTTGAAATTTCTTTTATGAAATTTCTGTGAGTGGACACGATTTGTTCGTAACTCGGAAGAGTTGATATTCTCCGACAGTGTTATTCGACACAACAAAAAAGTTAGTAAATACGAAACTAAAATTATTAAGTTGGAAATAAAAGTAAAATTAAAAAAATGAGAGGTCAAATAAAAAATAACGCGTAATGGGTCAAAGGGCTTTAAAAGTGTTAATGGGCCCACGTAATTGGTCGGCATATGCTTTTGCATGAAATATAACGTGTGAACTTAAGCCGTTGCTTCTTCAGTGTCCATACACCATTTTGATCTTGCTGGAAATTTTTAGATATTTGTTCATTTTATTTATTTTATTTTAAATCTATAAATTGGATATTTAATGATGAGACTTTATTTCTCAGTGATGCAATTAATGTTTTTTGGAAGTGATTATTTGTTGGCACATTATTCATGAACTAATTATATATCTGAACATTGCCTTTATTAGGATGAGTGATAAGTGAATTAGGAAATTATGGATTCCAAAACTCTTGTTTATTATTTATTAATTATTATTTTAGTTTTAAATCAAGAGTAATTTTTTCTAACACCATCATTTATAATTTTTGTAATAAAATTACATTAATTTTTTTAATTAGACATAAATACCATTTTTTATTAAAATCATATTTTTAATTTAATTTTTGGGTTGAGTATTTAGTGGTTGAGTTTAATTTTTTTATTATTTGGATTAAGTATTTAGTGGTTGGATTTAGTATTTATTGTTTGGATTTTGTGTAATTTTTCAAAAATATAATCTAATTTTTAATTTAATTGAATTATTAAATGGTAATTTTGTCCTAAATTAATTTTGATGGTATTTGTGGAAATTAAAATTAATTTGATGGTATTTTTGAGAATTATCCTTAAATCAATGATTATAAGAAGGATTTAACATTTATAGCCAATGAAAATAAAACAAAAAAAAATCATAAAGTTGTAAAGATATTTTTTTAGATTTTCTCTTTATTTATAGTGAAATAGTTTGAGACTTCATTTTACTTTTTCTTCATTTTCACTTCACTAAAATCAATTAATTTTTGATTTAAATCGAATTTAAAACGATATGGTTAATTTGATAGCAACACTAACTAAGAGTTATATGTAATAACATGATTGTGAATACAAAACAGAGATTTATATTGACAAATAAAATGTTATTTTAATTAATATCGTATTATGTAATATGTATTAAATTAACTACTATTAACATGCATATCAAAAATGAAATAAACAATTATAGGATGAATTTTATAACTAGAGGTATCCATTCACATTCATATTAAATCTTTATTGGGCAAGTGTTGTGATATGTATTATTATTGGTTTTTTTATCTGCCAAATTATGTATTATTGGTTAACTAAGCACATAAATATAAAAGCAATTCTCTCAAATATCACTAAATTTATTTTATATTCTATAAATACCATTAAAATTAGTTTAGAACAAAATTACCATTTAATAATTTAATAAAATTAAAAATTAAATTTTATTTTGAGAAAAATTATATAAATCCTAAACAAAAAATACTAAACTCTAACCTTAAATACTATGAATAAATTCTAATCTTTAAAATCAAAATTTTAAAGCTTAAATAATAAATAGTAAACCCAAATATTAAATATTAAACTCTAAGCATAAATACTAAACTTTAACCCCTAAATAATACATCTAAATATTAGATATTAAACTCTAATATCAAATAAAAAAAATATATTTTTAATAAAATAAATTTTAATTAAAAAAATATTTATATCTAATTAAAAAATTAATTTATTTTTATTTAATAAATTATATTGGATGGTGTCATAAATTTATATCTTAATTGGTATTTAACAAAATAAAAATAAAAATGACTGTGTGAGTTAAAAAAGGAGGATAAAAAGGCAGGGAATAATAATCACAAACTTTTAGGCCTAAAAGTGATAAGTGTTTGGACCAAACCCTGGCTTGCACGTTTGGTGTCATTCTGATCTCTTTCTTTTTCGATCTCATCGATGTTTGCATCTGTACGGACCATTTTACCCTTGCCTTTATACCAATTTATCATCTGTAAAATATAAGATACTTTTCTTTTAAAATTAAATATTGTTTAAGGTGTTTTGTTTCAAATTAATACAGTACATCATTTTTTCTATTAGTTATTTTATTAAAATAATATGAGTATTAAATGATTTTTAGCTAAAATTTATATAAAAAATATAAAATAATATATAATTTTAAATAAATTTTAAAATCTAAAACTACATATAACAAAACAGAATAAATACATATTAGTATGGTAAAATAAATATTTTCTCTTGTTAATCAAAAGGAATTTAAACTTTGAACCTTAATTTTTTCACAAACCAAATTTTGTAAAACATTTTTTTTTATAAACTAGACGCACATAGAATCCATCTCATAGATTTATCAATCAGCCCAAAATAATAGGTGGTAAAAAAAACAATTTTAAGCCAAAATTATATTGCAAGGCATTATGTTATTTAAGCATAGTATTATTTGATTAAATATTGATGATTTTCTTTCAAATTATATTATAATTGTTTTAAAGCAAAATTATATTTTATACATTTTAATTTTTTAATGCATCTGAAATTTTAAAATAATTAGAATTAAATGTACAATAACATTATTGAATTTTTAAATAAAATGTTTGTTGTGTTAATATATACACAAAACATAATAAAAAATAGAAAACAANGGATTAAAATCTAATTATATTATAAATCACTATCACTATATATGGTATTATGGTTAGTTTAGTAATAACATTAATTATATAATTGTTTATTGAGGGCTCCAGCTTTACCAAAAAAGAAAATAAAAAATTATATTTATTGCTTTCATACATTCGTCTACACATAAAATATAATTTATTTAATTTTCTTAGAGTCATCATCGCAATTACCTAGTTCGTACAATTTTATTTATTTAATTTTTATTCTAAAGACTTCAACATTGAATAAAGGACCAGGTTCTATTATTATACTCAATTTATGACTTACCCATAGTTTTGTTTTTGCTCGTGTTTCATTTAATACAATAATATTTCATATATTATATAGTATTTTATATCAATTGACCTTGCTTCCATGAAATTTACTAGGATAATAAAAAATGTTTGGTTAATAGAATAAACCAAACTTGGTACAGCTTATAAATTGAATGATGTTAACCAATAAATAGAATTGACTTTGGTAAAACTTGGTAAGCTCAACTACTCTCATTAACTACAAAATCTTTCATTTATTTCATTATTTAATATCTTCATGTTCTAGCATTTATTGAACGAAAATAATCTTGTGATCTATATGTATTATTACCTTGAGTTTGATTAGTAATATCATAAAATAAAGGTTAATTCTTTTAAATACTACCAAATTAAGTTTAATTTTTATAAATATTATTAAAACTAATTTAAAACAAAATCACCATTTAATAATTTAATTGTTTTAAAAATTAAATTATATTTTTTGAAAAATTATATAAAATCCAAACAATAAATACTCAACCCAAACAATAAAAAAACTAAAACCAACAACTAAATAATAAACTCTAACATTAAATTAAAAATCTAATTTTAAATAAAATTAGTATTTATATCTAATTAAAAAATAATGTAATTTTATCCAATAAATTATAAATGATGGTATTAGAAATAATTACTCTAAAATAAAATAATAAAAAAATATCAAAAATCAAATATACAACATAAAATAGTGGAAAATTACTGAAAATATCAAATTTTATAATTTAACTAACCACAATTAATGTGAATGTAAAATTTCCAAAGATCATCAAATTATCTTTGTTTATTTTTTCTGGTAAATGATTTGTGAAATAACATATATATTGGTTAATTAAACATTAAATCACTATTCATTACTCTCTTCATTTCATAATATAAGATATTTAGACATTTTTATTCTTCAAAATACATTATGTTCTCATATTTTTTATATAACTTTGACTTTATTTATATAATAGATTGTCATATTGACATTATCTAATCATATTATTAGTCGTTAATCATCATACAAATATTGACTATTAAAAAACAAAAAATAAAGGTTATATATTTTTACGCGGTGTATAAAAAGAATTCAACAGTGGCAAAAATGTAAAAAAGAAGAGTCAAAGGGGCTATTTAGTATAGAAAGAGATGAGGATAAAAATGAGACGAGCGTTTTAATATTCTTCCTGGTGTTAAAGTAAACAAGTGGTAAGCAACAAAGCACTTGTCTTTTGATTCTTTGTCTTTAAGCTTCATCATCAACTTATCTTTCTTCTTCTCTCTCAATCTTCATCAATCAATCTCTGTAATCTCAATCTCTCTCTGTAAACAAAACTCAATCAGGTGAGGTTCTTGATTTCAATGTTTTACTCTTTGTTTTTTTAGCTCGTTTTCAAATCAATTGAGTTTTGTGTCGGTTGCTCTACTAGTTTTGTTATTTGTCTTTTTATTTCAATCTATAATACAGAACATAACTTGCTTTGTTCTGTTTTGGGTTAAGCTTTGTTTGAAAATATAGTTATTAAGCTTTAGGGTTTATGTAATAGTTGTCTTTTCATAGCTTAAAATTACAGTTAAAATCTCTGAACTTTATCTCTTGTTTATGAATTTTTCTTTGTGGGTTTGAATCTATCTAAATAAAGATCAAACCTTTAAAGATATTTTGTTCTTCAATTGTTTCTATGATGAACAAAATTAGGGTTCTTATTAAGATCTAAGAAATGTTATTTGATTGCAGATAATGGAAGCTACTAGAAAACATATGATTCAAGATGGTTCTTCAATGTTTTATCATCAACCATCTTCAGTTCAGCAAATGGATATATCTGTTCAGACATTTGATTCTTACTGCACACTTGAATCTTCTTCAGGCACTAAGTCTCATCCTTGTCTTAACATCAACAACAACTCTTCTTCAACCACAAGCTTCTCCTCTAATGATAGTCCTCAACCAAACAACAACAACTCAGCTCGGTTTAACAACGCTTCTTCGGAGTTTAATCATTCCCCTGAAGACAACAACAACAACAACAACTCTCCTTTAAGTGGTTCTTCAGCTACAAACAACAATGAGACTGAGCTTAGTCTCATGCTTAAAGATTTGGAGACTGCAATGATGGAGCCTGATTTAGACAACAGCTTTGTTGATGCTGGGTTTGGACAGCAACATAGAGTTGTTTCTTCAGCTATGTATAGATCTATGGAGATGATCTCAAGGGGAGATTTGAAAGGAGTGCTTTATGAATGTGCAAAAGCTGTTGAAAACTATGATGTGGAACTGATTGATTGGTTGGTTTCTCAGTTACAACAAATGGTTTCGGTTTCTGGTGAGCCGGTTCAACGCTTAGGAGCGTATATGCTTGAAGGTCTTGTTGCTCGGTTAGCTTCTTCAGGTAGCTCAATCTATAAAGCTTTGAGATGCAAAGACCCGACTGGTCCTGAGCTTCTTACTTATATGCATATCTTGTACGAAGCCTGCCCGTATTTCAAGTTCGGTTATGAATCCGCTAATGGAGCTATAGCGGAAGCTGTAAAGAACGAAAATGTTGTCCACATTATTGATTTCCAGATTTCACAAGGTGGTCAATGGGTTAGTTTAATCCGTGCTCTCGGTGCTCGACCTGGTGGACCTCCGAAAGTTAGGATAACCGGAATTGATGATCCAAGATCATCATTTGCTAGACAAGGTGGACTTGAATTAGTTGGACAAAGACTCGGGAAGCTAGCCGAAATGTGCGGTGTTCCATTTGAATTCCACGGAGCTGCTCTATGTTGCACGGAAGTTGAAATTGATAAGCTCGGAGTTAGAAACGGTGAAGCACTTGCGGTTAACTTCCCGCTTGTTCTTCACCACATGCCTGATGAGAGTGTAACAGTTGAGAATCACAGAGATAGATTATTAAGACTAGTCAAAAGCTTATCACCAAGTGTAGTAACATTAGTCGAACAAGAA
Organism: Leavenworthia alabamica; assembly: GCA_000411055.1. Lineage (NCBI taxonomy): Eukaryota > Viridiplantae > Streptophyta > Magnoliopsida > Brassicales > Brassicaceae > Leavenworthia > Leavenworthia alabamica. The sequence continues at coordinate 115,452 of KE157123.1, forward strand.
GCGAATACAAACACAGCGCCGTTTCTTCCTCGGTTCATCGAAACAATGAACCATTACTTAGCGGTTTTCGAATCCATAGATGTGAAACTTGCTAGAAACCACAAGGAAAGAATCAATGTTGAGCAACATTGTTTAGCTAGAGAAGTTGTGAATCTTATAGCTTGTGAAGGAGTTGAAAGAGAAGAGAGACATGAGCCATTAGGGAAATGGAAGTATCGGTTTCATATGGCGGGTTTTAAACAGTATCCATTGAGTTCATATGTGAATGCTACAATCAAAGGTTTGCTTGAGAGTTACTCAGAGAAGTATACACTTGAAGAAAGAGATGGAGCATTGTATTTAGGTTGGAAGAATCAACCATTGATTACTTCTTGTGCTTGGAGGTAATTAAGTAATAAGCTTTGTCTTTGGTTAGAATCTGTTTGTAATAGTTAAAACTTGTGAGATGAGAAACAGTTGTGTTTAAATGTTGTAGTAGTAAGTGTTGTTGATGACACTATATGTTTTAAGGTTTATGTTTTTTATTATTTTCATAACAAATTATAAATTTGACATTATTAAACTTATAACTCTGGTTTAGCTTTGGTTTGAGATCTTCAACTTCAATTGAGAAAAAAAGAAACTCAAAAGTTAATTTGCCGGTTTGGTATTTAGTCGCTGTAAATTAGGCTTGGACAAAAAATCAGAACCCAAAAATACCGAATAAAAAAAAACCGAATTCGAAGCCGAATGTATAGTAAAATTTTCATACCTAAAAATCCGAATCCAAATCTGAACCGAACCCAAAAAATTATAAGTATCCTATAAGTATCCAAAATGCAATTATATATCATTATATATTAATTTATTAAGATTTTATATAAACCAATGATTTAAATCATAATTATAAACTCAAAAATATCAATTACTTTAAGATTATAATAACTAAAATACTCAAAACAACTGAATATTTTTAAATTATTTATTATATTTTTGAAATTTAACAAAATTTTTGTTCAAGTATTTTTAGAATTTTAAGTAAAATTTAATAAATATTGATCGAGTTGTATTGTACTATGATATTTACATATAGTAATTTTTATTTTCAGATTTTTATATGCATTAATTGTTAATAACTAAATTCAACCCGAACCGAACCCAAAAAAGAAGAATCGAATCCGAATTCAATCCGAAATTCTTTAGGTATCTATCTATATGGGTATAAAATTTCTTTGCCCAAAAAATCTGAACCCAATCAGATATTACTCAAACCCGAACCGAGTACCCGAATGCCCATGCATAATGATTATTCTCTTAAATTATAGATTAAGAAGAGTAAAAAATACATAAATTGTTTTCTACTCTTTTTATAATATACTAAAACATTTAGTTATCTAACTCACTTATAATATTAAAGGAATTGCACAAAAAAATTATTAAGGGCAAAATAATATGTAATTTGAATATTTGTATTGAAAACATATAATAATATTTTTAATTATAAATTTTTTTATAACTAAAATACCACTCTTTGAAATAGAGAGTATTTATCTAATTATTAGTTTATTGTCATTTATATCATTTTGGTGGATTACTCAATTTATTGGTAACCGATAAGGTTGTTTAGTTTTCAACTACCTCAAATTAGGTAAATGATCTTAATCTATTTTTAGTATTAGAAAGTTCTGAGTCGAATATCATATTTTTTTCAAATTTTCGAAATAACATAATGTATAATATTAATTAGTTTCTTTCTAAACACCATTCGATCCTATGACTTTTTCGTATAAAGAAACACAAAGATGAAACTAAAATACAATAAAAGCTTATGATGAGATGAGGAAGAAATATGAAAAAGTTTTCAAACTTAATTTTCTGAAGTCTAGAAGTGGTCCATTAAAAAATTTGGTTATTTTCTTTTCGTATATGGTCAATTTTGTCATATTTGATTTCAGGATTAGATCACTGGTTATGTCATGATTACGTAACCATTCGTCAGACAGAACTTACATGTGTGTTTCTCTTTTGACCAGAAGTACGACGAGAAAGAAAGAAATAATGATGACTGATCTATACGTCATCCTTATGTCATGATGTCGTTGATAAATAAACGTGTTCGCTTATCTGACTTAAACGACTGCGTATTACCTTCTAGTTTTTTAATGAACACGCGCACGGGAAAAAATAATCTGTGGATTCAGAAAATAACCAAGAAAAAATAAAAGTATATTATATGTAATAATGCAAATAATTAGGTTATTCATGGACCATGGGTCCATTAACGAATCAATATGTCATTTATATCTTTGCCTTTCGATTTGAAACATCTTTATTTCGAGTTATTATAAAGATAGAAGATGATGATGAACTCATGACGTAACACAAATCTTTCATATTTAAATCTTAATTTAGCTTGGTTTACTTATAAGTTATAACATTTACTTTTGCTAACATATTAATGATTTTGTTGGCCTCTAACAATAAGTTTTATTAAATACCCAAGAGTTACAAATTTATAATGATTTTTCCTACTCAAGTTAACGTATAATATCGTATAATTTAATACTTATTATTTAAGCAGTACTAACTAAAATTTAACCATAAAAAAAGTTTACAAAGATTCTAACATTTTATATTTATTATACTGTTATATTATATATATACTTTTATTTATAATTTTATTTATTTTAATTAAAATATTTATCATACATAATTTTGTTAAAATTATAACTTTACATCCTAAAATTTGTAAAATACAATCACATCTAACAACATAGAATTATTAATAACTTTATAATATAAACAGGAAAAATATAATTATTATTATATTATATAAAATACACAATATTAAAACTAACAAAAAACACCAAAAAATATATCTTAATATATTTTAATTATAATTTGTATCATTGATTTAAAATTTATATATTTTCAAATATGTAACTAAAAATATATATCAAATATATTTTTTCCAGCCTGGTTTATAATATAGTACTAACTTATTAATTAATGTATTTCGGAGCTAAAATTTACAGAATTAAATCTTGTTATAAAGTTATAAACTGTTTTTAAAATGGCATATTCAAAATGCATATAATAGCTTTTAAAACATTGACTTATAAATCATTATTTAAATAATCTTCTTAATTTAGACAACTGTCAATACAACAACTCTTTCCATACTATAAATACATCTTTCATAGAAGTTTCAACCAATAAAACATATTCTTCACTAACTTTATCTCAAAGATTCAACATGCCAATCTCTGATAAATCTTTTAATAATAACAATAAGTTAGTTGTTAAGAAGCTTTTCGCCAGACAGCAACATGAAGGGTTTGGTGCTGTTGTAAGAAGAAGCATCGGAAGGTTTGAGCTAAGATACTTTGATCCATTTCTTGTTTTGGATGAATTCTCAGGTGTGTTTTGTTATGTTTTTGATTTGTTCTTTGAATCCAACATGTTAAAAATTAACAGTATAGTTTTATTACAGTTTTGGCTCCTGCTGGATTCCCAGATCATCCACATAGAGGTTTGATTGAGTTATTAATTATTTTATACTTAATTTAAAACGTTTTATGATTGTTTTCACATGAGAAGAAAAATATGTTTCATATGCGTTGACATCTAATTTTATAATTACTTTGTCTAGTTCATAATATAAAATGTTTAGATATATTATTTATATTTTAAAATATAAAATGTTTTCATATTTTTATGTAAATGTTATTTTATTGAATATTATATGACCAATAGTAGATTATAGGACTTTTCCATGTTTTTAAATTTGCTAGGCGCTAGTCGGGCGTTCGGGAT
>KE157123.1:119274-178556 GCA_000411055.1 Leavenworthia alabamica
GAGTTTTTTTTTCTAATAATTTGTTAAATAATTTTAAATATATTTTAAATAACATTACTTTTTTATAATATTTTTTTTTAATATGTGTTTTTACTAATATTTTTATATAATAAAACATGAAAGTATAATAACACTAACCTATCACTATTCTACTAACTATTATTTTTTCTTCCAAAAGCAGGATTTGAGACTGTTACTTACATGTTAGAGGTATTATTGATTGATCTCTTTGAATCTTCTTGTTAGATTTCATAAGAATTGCCATGTGTAATTTTTTAATATTTTTGCATATTATATAGGGAGAAATTTTGCATGAAGATTGTGAAGGACACAAAGGAGTAATAAGAGAAGGAGGATTACAATGGATGACTGCTGGCAAAGGAATTGTTCATTCTGAAATGCCTTCTTCTATTTCCAATGGCATTACTCATAACAAAGGCTTGCAACTTTGGATCAATCTCTCTTCAAAACATAAATTGTAAGCTTCTTTGATGTAAAATATTAACGTATTAACCAGACTCGTCTTTTACCCATGGTAAAGTTAGCATATGATAGCTCTGGACATTCGATTTATTCGGTTTAAACGGTTCGGTTTTTTTGGTTTTCAAAGTAAAACCGAAAAAAATCGGTTTGTTCGGTTCGGTTTTCGGTAAAAAAATATATTTCCGAATTCAATCCGATTAACTCAAATAAACCGAATAAATCCAAAAATTCACTTTTTGGTTCGATTTTTTCGGTGTAAATTAAACCGAACAAACCGAATAAACCAAACCGAAACATGNAATATATTTCCGAATTCAATCCGATTAACTCAAATAAACCGAATAAATCCAAAAATTCACTTTTTGGTTCGATTTTTTCGGTGTAAATTAAACCGAACAAACCGAATAAACCAAACCGAAACATGGGTTTTTACTATTATTCAATTAACCGAATATGAATCAAACCGAATCGAACCGAACCGAACCGAAAACCGAACTAAAAATGAAAAAATTCCGATCGGTTTACTCTTCTAAAACCGAACAATCTAAAACCGATCTAGTTCGGTTCAGTTTTCGGTAAACCGAACCGAATGCCCAGAGCTAGCATATGCCATAAGTCCAAATAAAAATATAAAAAGTTAAAAAAAAACCTTAAAGTTTTTTTAAAAGATCTAAATTATTTTTTATTGACATAACAAAATAATGAAAAAATTATATAAAAAAATTGCCTAGACCCAATGATATTTTAAGACGGATCTGGTATTAACCAATTGACAATAAGTGTAATGATCTATATATTAGGTTTATTCTTACTTTAAAGTTTGTTAATTCGTAGAGTGGAACCGAGTTATCAAGAAATAGAGAGTAAAGATATAGCCGAAACAGAGAAAGATGGTGTTAGAGTTAGAATCATAGCAGGAGAATGTAATGGAGTTAAGTCAAAGATTTGTACAAGAACACCAACAATGTATTTAGATTTCACTCTTTCTCCCGGTTCTCGAATCTCTCAGTCTATTCCACTTCATTGGAACGCGTTTGTCTATGTTCTTGAAGGTCAAGGCCATTTTGGTGAGTCCAAGTTACAACACTCAGTTGCCGCGGCACATCACTTGTTACTTCTAAGTTTAGATGGTGACCACTTAGAGGCTTGGAACAGTTCTGATGGCGGTTTACCACTTCGGTTTATTCTTGTGGGTGGTGAGCCTATAGGTGAGCCAATGGTACAGTTTGGTCCATTTGTTATGAACACAGAAGAAGAGATTGATCAAACCATTGATGATTTTGAGAATTTTAGAAATGGTTTTGAAAAAGCTAGACATTGGAAGTCTCAAGCTGCTTCTGCCTTAGGATTGTTTTGAAATCTTTTTAGCCTCTATTTTTTGTTTAGCCTCTACTTATGATTTGTAATAATTTTTTTGTACCATCTTGTAACTTTTTTTATTATCCAATTTGATTTTTGATCTTTCCACATCATTAGAAAATTGAAGTGTGATTCAAGGCCTACATTTGAGAAATTCTTTTTATATACATAATGGGCCAAAACTTTTTACCTTCTAGACCACTCAATACCAGGTCCGGCACTGGCTTTACGTAGGCTTGGGCTGAGGCATTGTGTATATAAGTTCTGCCAGCCCAGAAGCCCACCAAACCATTTACATTACCTACAAGTAGGTCTGGGTATTCGGTTCGGTTTACCGAAAACCAAATCGAACTAGATCGGTTTCGGTTTTAGAAGAATAAACCGATCAGAATTTTTTTATTTTTTATTCGGTTTTCGGTTCGGTTCGCTTTGAATTATTATTCGGTTAACCGAATAATTGTCAAAATTCACNGTGAATTTTCAGATTTATTCGGTTTATTTGGATTGAAATTCGGAAATATTTTTTTATCCAAAACCAAACCGAATAAACCGATATTTTTTTCGGTTTTATTTTGGAACTGATTTTTGAAAACCAAAAAACCGAACCGTTTAAACCGAAAAAACCGAATGCACAGAGCTACCTACAAGCTTTAGAGTTAAGAAGATAAGTACGACCACACAGACAAAATTAGTTTTTTCAGAGTTGTGAAATTTTATCAGACAGCAAATTTGATGGACTGTGGTTAAAGGCTTGACTTTTGTTATGTCTGTTTCTATTTATAAACTCTCACATCATATCCATTTTAGTTTTAAACATTCGAGATCTAAATTGGTCGAATCTTGAGGACATGTGTTAAGACCAAACTAAATCAATAAGACTTGTGGTCCGTGACATCCTCCTAATGCCAAATAAAATAATTTTTTAAAGGTAAGTTTGGTTGGAACCTTTAGAGCCGTTGTAGTATAGAAATTGAATACAAACAAAAACAAAAGCTTCACACAAAAAGAGAGACGTCTATAATCCGTGGATCGTGCCTACTTAGAAAAGTCTATTTCACACTAACGCAATTATTGTTCTTCTTCACTTTTTTTTTCTTCTTCTTCTTCTTCTTCTTCACGAAGCTCAAGAAAAAACAAAATCAAAGCAGTGCATAAACCTCAGCACAAATTTCAAGAAGAAGAAAACAGAAAGAAAAAAAGCTTTCTTCTTTGTTGACCTTTTTTTTCTCAATCCAAATTAAAGGTTAAAACAGAGCTTTATCGAAAATATCTTTACTTTATCTGGAAAATTCCTTAGATTATGGGTTTTTTTTTGGTCCTCGATAAAGTTAATTACTTTCTTGGAATCCATCTATGGCCTTTCTCTTTGTTGTTTTTATAGCATGTTTCTGTATTAGATTGTTTTAGTGACTCTCTTAATCATAATCAAGTTTGTAGCTTTAGTTTCAGATCAGGTCAAGAGACCAAGTTATGGTTTGCTTTGTTTGAGGAGTTCTTGAGTTTTTTTGTTTCAGTGGCATATTTGTTTCTTGTGTTTGAGTTAAGTGTCTTTTTGATTGTAAAATGTAAATACCAATAAGCTTTTGCGTTTTCTTGTTTGCAGATCTTGTTATGGAGTCTCCACAATCTATGGCATCAACCTTCAATGGTGTTCATTCGAATGACAGTGTTGAAACCAGAACAAAGAAACCTGTCTTGCTGTCTGATTCGGAAGGTTTCATTGGTGTGCTTGAGGTTTTTGTTCACCAAGCTAGGGACATCCACAACATATGCATATATCATAAGCAAGATGTGTATGCTAAGCTTTCTCTCACGAGTGATCCTGAAAGCTTCTTGTCCACAAAGATCATCAATGGTGGAGGGAGAAATCCTGTCTTTGACGATACAGTTCAGTTCGATGTTAAGAATCTGGATTGTTCACTTAAGTGTGAGATATATATGATGAGCCGTGTCAAGAATTATCTTGAGGATCAGTTACTTGGATTCACTCTTGTTCCTTTATCTGAAGTGATTCTTAGGAATGGGAAACTAGAGAAAGAGTTCTCTCTTTCGTCAACCGATTTGTTTCACTCTCCTGCAGGTTTTGTCGAGTTGTCTCTCTCGTACGCAGGAGATTCGCCTGAGGTGATGCACATTCCTGTAGTTCCTACAGCGGATGAGACTGAGTTGGCTCCTATCGAGTTTGATGAGGTTGAGTTTTTGGATCCAAATATTGTCTGTGAAAACAATCAAATGGTGTCCAAGTACTTATCCACTACTTGTTCTGATTCTGATGGATTTGTAAGCTCTGATACCGGCTTTGTGGAAGTAAACAGCGCCAAGTCTGGAGTTGTTGCAGAAGAACCTCCAACAAATACTGTCTCAACAAATGAAATCTCTTCTCCATCAGTTGCAGTTAGCTCAGGTTCCTCGGCCACTCATGATGATTCAAAGCAATCAAGCGAAGGAAACAACTCAAGTTCAGATCAAGAAGTGAAGAAGCCAACAGATATCATCAAGAATGGCGATTTAGATAAAAAGACAGATGATGAAGCAGTTGTGAAACCGGTTCTGACTGTGAACATTGAACCAGAGCAAAAGGTAGTCCAGCAAGATATTGTTGACATGTACACGAAAAGCTTGCAGCAATTCACTGAATCACTGGCTAAGATGAAGCTTCCTTTGGACATTGATAGCCCTACCCAATCAGAGAACTCAAGCTCCTCCCAGCAGACACCTAAGAGCGCTAACTCCCGTGTCTTCTACGGAAGTAGAGCCTTCTTCTGAACCTCTTGAACCACAAGTTTGGCATCAGAAGTAGCAAGTAGTGAAAGTGTAATAAGTTAAGAAGTAGACTATCTAAGATGCTTAACTATTTTACTTTGATGCTTGTAGCTGTTCTTATCTGCAACTTTTTCTTTTTATTACTAAAGTTTCGTAATCTCGTCTCATTTCATATAACTGATGTCTGAGACGTAAAAACAAGTTTGTGTGTTTGAAGAAGACAACAGTACAAAGACTGTAAGTTCCATTACCAGTTTCAGACATATCAAACTCAACCATTATTTAAGGATCTCTAGATTTTCAAGCTAATGAGTTGATTCGAGCAACAGGAATGCATTTAAGTGGATGAGCCATGCTCAGGCTCATATCACCAGCCTCTTCCATGTTAACCTTATCTCCATTGATTCTCCAGTCAAAACACTGTACCATTGTCCCAATAGCGACATTAATGAAGATAGAACCCAAGTTTGCTCCAGGACATCCTCTTCTTCCACTCCCGAAAGGAATGTAGTTCAAAGCTAACTGTTCTCTCTCATCTTCCTTCTCTTTTGAAGGAGAAACCATGAACCTCTCAGGACGAAACTCATCTGGATATTCCCATGAATTCGGATCTCTCATCACCGCATAAGAATTTATCATCATTGTTGTGTTCTGTGGTATATAATGCCCTCCTATCTTGCATTCTTCTTTTGCATTTCTCAACAAGATTGGCGATTGCGGGTGTAGTCTTAGCCCTTCTTTCACCACAGCCTGCAAATATGGTAGGTTTGAGATATCTGTTTCTTGAATCAACCTCGTATCTCCGACAACAGATTCAATCTCTTCTCTCAATCTTTTAAGAATTTCAGGATGGTTAATGAGCTCTGCCATTGTCCACTGTGTTGTTTGCGCTGAAGTTTCAGTACCTCCAAGAAGAAGCTCCTACAACCAAATGCACTATATTAAAGATAGATACTTTGCAAGATCCTTATCTGAAAGCCATTACTCAAGTCATTACCACAAAAAGAGCTTTAATTTGGTTCCTGGTAATCTTAACTTCGGCATTGTCATCTGTACAAACTTCCAATAGTATATCCATCATGTCTCTATCCTCCTTGTTAGGATTCTCTTCGTGTTCCTTTAAAATCTTCTCCAGCAATTCATCATAGCTCTGAGAGACCTCCATAATATCCTTCTCAAACAGAGAAATCCCGAGCTTCTTGAGAGGTCGACCAACCGTGCTAGCTATAAGAAACTTCCTCACCAAACTAAATGATTTGGTTACCAAGTCTCTGACTTGTTCTGCTTCACCATTCCCCTCTGAACACCTCCTCCCCATTATCATCCTGCAAATGCTGTTATTTGACAACTTCATAATCTCTTTACCAACATCAACAGTCTCATTCTTTTCCGCCTTATCAAACAACATAGCTCGGAAAGTCTTGAGTTCTTCCTCACGGATGATCTTTGTCCGCTCGAGGGAATGAGACCCAAGAAGATTTGTGACTAAGAGCTTCTTCATGAATCTCCAGTAATCTCCATAAGGAGCTGAGGTAAAGCCATAGGAACCAAAAAGTATCGATTTCTCCATTATAGAAGCTGCACGGTCACGGGTAGCAAAGTTCAGGTCGTTGGTCTTGAAGATTTCGTAAGCCATGGGGCCTGACGAGACTAGAACGATTGAGACATTGAAAACACGAAGATGAAGGAGAGGACCATACTTGGAGGAGAGTTTCTGAAAGGATTTGTGACATGGAACAGAGAGGAGAAGGTGAAGATGACCTATGACCGGTAGAGATGGTGGGCTCGGAGGTAGACAACAGTCTTGTTGCTGCTCTTTTGGTTTCTTGAAAAAGAAAGCAGAGAGACAGAAGTATGAGAAGAGCCATATGAGGATAAAGATGAAGCATAGCTGAAAGTCAACGGTGATTGCTGCCATTGTTGTCCAAAAGTTGCAAAGAAAGGTAAATTTCAATAGTTTAATCTTTAGGTGACGTTCAACGAGACATATCACATTCAACATAAACACAATAGTTATATAAAAATATTTTCTTATATAACTAACATGTGAAATATGTCAGAGTTTCTTGGGATAAAGAAAAAAATCATTGATAAGCAAAACAAAACAGTGTATAACTAGTAATCCAAAACATATTTGATCTGTCCTGAATCATGAACCTGAATCTGAACTTGAGCTTGAGATTGATAAGTAAGCTCACATCAGCTGAGAAAGAGCTACAGCAATCTGAGAACCAATATGGGCATTGTTTTTCACAAGCGCAATGTCTGAAACTGAGTCAAGGAATTCAAGATTTACAATCCTGAGACATTGCAGTTTCTAAGCCATTCTTAAGGGTTTGGATTTTGGATACAACTATAAATTTCTGAACTACTTAAAGAGTGATTACACATCAAAAGATTAAAGATTAAAGGAACATATAGAGAAAGGACACTTGCTGCAAGCGATGTGCCTCCAGTTAGCTCATTTACTGCATTTCCAGTAATGTTTTGTTCCCTGGCCAGTAATGTTTTCCTTTTCCAGATGGAAAACATTTAGGCATTTTATGGAGGAACAAAACAACTATAGTACGGTAAGTTGATTAAGTTGATGCAATTTGATATTATGAACTGAAGTAGGATACATTTTCTACATGACTCGAGATATGTAAGCAAATCTTCAAGTGGAGAATAAACAAGTTTGATGTTTTCCGTTTGTAAAAAACATAATGACAGTGCAATAACTACACCAGAAGTGACTCACAACATGTGCTATGTCTCTGCCTGCTGTCTTTTGAACACTTTTTCCCAGAGATGCAAGACATTCTAATCCTTCCACGCTCAGACCTGTTTACTACATATTAGCATCTATAAAGAAGATTTGCATCTATCCCTGAATCTAAGATCTTCAAACCAAGTTAGTTTTGAGGATATGTAAACTAGTAAAGATGAGTAAACAAAACTATGTCACCTATGCAAGGTACTCCGTTCAAGATAGCTATTGCTGCAGGAACTGCTCCATTTTCTCTCACAATTGATTCAACCTCTTTTGCAGTTTGTAGATTTTTGAGGGTAAAAGCATTCCTTAAAATGACCAGTTAAGGACAAACAATTGAAATCAAACCAAGTTCCAAGAGGTTTGCTTTAGTTGTGAATAAAATATCAATTAAATTCCACAGAATGCAATTCCAAACAAGGAAGAACAAACCATGAGAGATGATGGTTGACTCAAGAGCAACCACAGGGAGTCCATTAGTTAGGGCTTCAAGAGGTGGAAGATGGCTCTGGAGATGCGAGATTATAGAATGAGCAGAAGAAGACATATCTCCCTGAAAAGGTAAAAAGTTTTTTTTTTAAAAATTCATCAAAAAAGCCAATAAAGTACGATTAAGAAACGAAAACAAATATCTTATTGATCAAGAAATGAAACAACTTTAAGAGTCACATACACAAAATAAGCATTAAAAACTTCTTTAGGATCAAGGTGGAGTTGCTGATCTGCAGCTGAAAAAATCGTCCTTTTTGTGTTCTTATCTTAATCTTACTGGCCAAAACAGTGGAAATAAGTCAAGTAGAAACCCAAATTCAGTTCTCCTCACCCCACCCAAGTATATTAACAGAATCTGAAATGGAGAAGATGAAGAGAAAACTCAATTTTTATATACAACGGACAGTGATGAGTTTACCTAAACCGGTCCGGTTCATATTATAGATACTCAGTGGATAATTAATAATACCAAACCAAATATTTTATAGCATAATGACTGGTAGACCTAAACCGGTCCGGTTAATATTTATGAATCGGTATGGATAATTTCGGTATTTTAACAAACATATGATCAATTAATCTGAGTATTTGGATCCGAGCATATCTATATCTGAACACCAAGGACCGATACGATCTCAGTCGCCGGCAGTCATCACCGGCGCTTGCTGTTCAAAATCGTAGGCTCATTCGCTTTTGATCTTAAACCACTTATAATTTCTAATTGTTTCCGATAAGATCTAATGGTTGCGTCGATTTGATATTTGTTTTGCAGATCTTTTCGAGTGATTTTGGTTTCAATCATACAAGCTATGGATAAGTCAAGTGCTTTAGAGTATATCAATCAAATGTTTCCAACAGGTGAGTTTGTTTCTTCATAAGAATTCCACTGTTGATGGTTCCTTAATCCTTGTTCACATGTGACTGACTCTTTTACTATGAGTTTCATTATGTGTGTGTGTTAATCATTATTTACAGAAGCATCTCTATCTGGCGTTGAGCCTCTTATGCAAAAGATTCATGGTGAGATTCGGCGAGTTGATGCTACTATACTATCTGCTGTTCGTCAACAGGTGAACTTTTTTTTTCTCCCTTATTGGTTGCTTAATTGCTTTCATCAAATTATGTGAAAATTTCTCTTGACACTTGTGGTTTGTACATAAGAATCGATAATTTTGTATTGTTTCCACTAGGGAAAGCAATAAATTTTATTCTATGTTTAAATAATACTATATATTCTATGCTTCTAAATCTTATTCTTGGGTTCCTAATCATACTCCAGAGTAACTCGGGAACTAAAGCTAAAGAAGATCTTGCTGATGCTACACGTGCTGTTGAGGTTAGTTTCTCAGAGGTTGATGATATGTATTTTTGCCTTCTATCAGTTATATCATTTCTCTTTTTTACCTATCACTTCACTTTCAGTTTCAGCTCATTTACTAAAGAATTTTTTTTTTATATTGTTCAATTTAACACAGGAACTCTCTCATAAGATTCAAGAGATAAAATCCAAAGCTGAGCAAAGTGAAGCAATGGTTCAAGAAATATGCCGTGATATTAAAAAGTTAGATTTTGCTAAGAAGAACATAACCACGACTATCACTGCCCTTCATCGCCTCACAATGTTAGGTTAGTTTGCATTATTTTACTGTATTCATGAATCATGGTATCCTCCTGAAATCATAATGATACCCCTAAGTATAAGGAACATAATTTCAAAACAAGCCTTACGTATATTAGGGGTTCCAAGGTAGGCAACATCAAACAAGTGACATGTTATTACTGGTTAACCTATTCATCGATTTTTTAATCGTTACATGGTAAACAATTATACGCCATCAACTTAGTTTAAGTTGACCTAATGCACACTATCCATTAACTAATTTATGAAATTCCCTACCATGCTATGACAGTCTCTGCTGTTGAACAGCTTCAAATAATGGCGTCTAAAAGAAAATACAAGGAGGCCGCTGCACAGCTGGAGGTACTTTCTTAATTCAACTATCTTTTGCTTTTGTTGGTTCAGTTAAAGTTGGTTGTAGCTCACTTGCTTTAGCTTTAAGTTCACCATAGGAGACTAAGGCTGTTCTTTGCAATATCAATTTTAACGCTCGGATACCTAGCTGGATGTCCTAGAACATAACTCTTTTCATTTTCTGATTATATTCTTAAACTTCTAATTATATAATATATTTCAGGCTGTAAACCAATTATGTAATCACTTCGAAGCATACAGGGATGTTCCTAAAATCACGGAGCTCAGAGAAAAGCTTAATAATATAAAGCAAATCCTTAAGTCCCATGTATTTTCTGATTTTTCCAGGTAATTCATTTAGTGAATTGACAATATTTTGCATACTAAAGTAATTCCACTGGAGTTGCCAAAAGAGGTCCAATGTAGTGCTAGTGATTGATTATAACGAATGATTTATTTTCTATAGAATTTAGGTGTATCAGCTTATGAATTCTGCACATTTGGTGACATAAATTAAGGTTTCATGCTTGTTGGACCCTTTCTTGATAAATAGTTACTTGCATAATGATTAATATTTGTTTTGACTTTCACATTTTGAGTCCTCGTCTATATCTTTATTTTTCAGATGCCTAAAAGCTACATTTAACAAAATTTTCTACTGTTGTCATCTCAGTTTAGGTACTGGAAAAGAGACAGAAGAAACAAATCTGCTACAGCAGTTATCTGATGCTTGCTTGGTTGTTGATGCTCTGGAGCCATCTGTGAGGGAAGAGTTGGTAAACAACTTTTGCAGCAGGGAGCTCACCTCATATGAACAAATATTTGAAGGAGCTGGTATATTGGACTTAATGCCTTAAGTATAACTTGCACTGATTATTTTTGTTTCTTGGATTTTAATTTTAAGAAATTAATTCGTCGGCAGAACTGGCAAAGTTGGATAAAACAGAGCGGAGATATGCTTGGATAAAGCGTCGAATCCGAACAAATGAAGAAACTTGGAAGATTTTTCCTGCTTCTTGGCATGTGCCTTATAGATTATGCATCCAATTTTGCAAACAAACAAGGTATCTCCTCTAGAGTTTTCGTAGAACATTTAATCTTCATGCCATTAATTATCCTAGCTCATCATATGTCTCTCATAGATTCTTTATCTTTTCTTCTTGGAGTCCTCAAATTTGGGATGGCTACATCACACCTCACATTCCGCACTTGATAACTAGATATCTAATCCATACGTATCTTGTTAGGACATGGCTACATAACTCTGCTACTTTCTAAGGGTATAATTTAAAACTTGAGTAGGAAGAAAAATGTTAATGCATAAAATCGTTTCAAATATTTGTTATTAGTGAAATTTTTTGAACTTATGTAAGCTATAAGTTTTTAGGAATGCATGCTTTGTGTTTGAAAAACAAGAAAGTTAAATAGAATTTGTTACATTTTGACAAGATGACAGAATCTCATATGAGTAAAATAATTTACCAAGTAAAGGTTAGTTGTATTTGTACCAACTAGTTTCTTTGTTCTTTTATGACTTCTGCTTCAATATAGTGGATATATTTTTTTGGTGTGTATCATTTTCTGGTCTGGAGTCACTATGCTGTGAGAATTAAATTGCAGTAGTAACTGTTAATCTTATCTAACAAAAATATGCAGCATTCTTAATAAACCGTCCTGCTTTCTCATAATTTTTTTCAGGAAGCAAGTAGAATCTATTCTGGTCAACATGAAAGAGAAGCCAGTTGTAGCGATATTGCTTCTGGTTAGGCATGCTCTCTCTGATACAGTAGTTGCATATACATGCTTGTGTCATCTCTGAAGGAAATATCTAATGATTATGAATTAATATATCCTATTCATCCTTCTCACTATCATGAAATCCTGTTACATTTGATATTTTTCTGGAATGCTTCAGGCCTATATTAAAATTTGATGTCATTTAATTATAGGCACTACAAAGGACAGTGGAGTTTGAGAAAGAACTTGAAAAGAAATTTGGTGGTGGTGTTCCTACTAGCGATATCGGAGATGACATTGAAAAGATTGGTACATGGGAAACGAATAGTCAAAATATATCCAGAATTCGCAAGAAGTATGAAAAGAAGTTTGCTGCTAATCAAGAATCGGAGGAAAATGTATGTTCCTATTCTAAATTACGGAAAACACCCTAGTAATTTTATATTAACGCTTACACCTTATCCTGAGTGTTTTCAACAGGAAAATATCGGAGACAAAGATTTATCTGCTACTGGAGCTGGGGTATATTCCCTACTTTTAGTTATCGCCCTTCCCTGATTTTGTTGCCTGATACCATTTCTATTAAAATTCTGAAATATTTTAGAGATCAAGTGAGATTTGTTTCACTCTTAATAGTTTATAGGCACAATTTTGCATTCATAGAAGGCGGTCATAATATCTTGCATCCCCATTTTGGGTCTACCGATATCATTAGAGATTTATCATCCAGTTGACCTTCAACATCTAGAAAACTGAAAATGACGTGCAATCCACTTGTGCCGTTCTATCATTTGAAGGATATATTTACTCACTAGTTACTTGACCTCACAGTTTAACTTCCGTGGAATGATCTCTTCCTGCTTTGAACCTCATTTAACCCCATATATTGAGTTGGAAGAGAAGACACTTATGGATGACCTGGAGAAAGTTGTGCAGGTAATATAATATTTTTTCACGAAATTGTTTTTGTTCAAGTTTTGTCAAGTTCCCCTAGTTTTCTTTTCGTTCTGTCAGGAGGAAACATGGGATATCGAGGATGGAAGTCAAAATAATGTTTTATCTAGCAGCACACAGGTGAGTACCTAAGCAAGCTTCTCGAAACAGGGTTAATAGTTATAACTTTTCACAGATAAAAACATCCTTTTCAATGTACAAAATGACTACTTCCGCCAGATATTAATTGCCAGGGATAGTTGGATTCTTTATATAGATGTGTATAATACTCTCTACTTCGGTCATGGCCCACTGAGCTAGATAGAAATTTTGGATCATGTCCAGGGTGATATTTATTGTAGTAGTAGGAAAAGTATTCTGTGTGAAACCGGTATTGTACTCAAGATGAACTTTGTAAAGTATATTCCGTGCATACTAACTATCAATGTCATTAGATTAGCCAGTGAGAACTTGATAACATTCCTGTATAAACTCTTATCTGTCAATGTATATCTTATCATCAGTAACCATTTGAAATGCCTTGCTTGCAGCTGTTTTCCAATATAAAGAAGAGCTTGAAACGGTGTAGTGCTCTCAGTAAGAACCAGACTTTATTCAATTTGTTCAAGGTACATTTTTCATTTCTCAATATGGTTTTCTATATATATATCATAGACTTGTACAATGATGTCGAACAATGTCAGTCCAAGAACCAGCTTTGCTTGTGGAATATTAGAATTTTATTTGGAGAAACCTTGGTAGTTGAATCAGTTAAGGTGGATGAGATTTAGAGTTTATGCTTTGAAATGGTTGGTGTCCTCTGTACAGGTCTTTCAACGAGTTTTGAAGGCCTACGCTACAAAGCTATTTTTGAAGCTCCCAAAAGGAGGTACAGGTATCGTAGCCGCAGCCACAGGCATGGATGGACAGATAAAGGTGTGCCTTCTTCCTGTTTCCCTTGTGTACTTTTCAGCATAGTTTTATCTTTTTATTTACTCTGAGTCTATGCAGGTCTCAGATAGAGATGAAAGGGTGATATGCTACATAGTTAATTCTGCTGAGTATTGCCACAAAACAGTAAGCTTTGTTTTGATTATTAATCTGTTTTTTCGCCTTTTTCACATTTGGCACCCACCCTCAGCATGCAGCAGATATGTTGATACCTGTGTGTAGCCTGTTGCAATGGGTTAATTGAGGTTGTATCATATGATCCTAAATTCCTAATCTGATTTTATGCCAGTCTTAAAGACCTGTTGGGATATTGATAATCAAGTTCCAAGAAACTTTCATTGGTCTGTCTACCTTCTCGATGTTTTTGTGATATAATCTTACTCTACTGCATATTTTGTGATATACTCAACGTTTCTCGGTTTTACCATTTCAAGCATAGTTGTGAAAGGTTTATTTGCAACTGTTGTTATGTATTTGTGCTATTCGTGCTGTACATTTCTTCTATATCAAACAATATAGTGCAAAGATTATCTAGTTGGGATACAAAATGCGTGCTGTTGTCAGTACGATTTTATATAATAAGTTTTGATTAACTTAACAAAATTTGGCACTTCATAAGGATTATTTTCTTTTTGTATCACAGTCGGGTGAACTGGCAGAAAACGTCTCAGAAATAATTGACCCGCAATATGCTGATGGTGTAGACATGTCAGAGGTCCAGGTACGGATTACTTGAGTACTTATATTTCTCCTTGATATGTTTCTTATATTGGATTCTTCTTAAGCTGTGTTGCTGTGCAGGATGAATTTTCAGCCGTCATAACAAAATCATTGGTGACAGTGGTCCTTGGAATTGAAACTAAATTTGACACAGAAATGTTAACTATGACACGTGTTCCATGGGGAACACTTGAGAGCGTGGGTGACCAGTCTGGGTAAAAACTAATCTGTGTTAGGTGGTTTTAAAACTTCTATTGTTTTTTGTGCCCATATGCCTAATCGTATACAAAATGCACTTGCATCTTCTTGCAGGTACGTGAATGGAATAAATACAATCCTTAGCAGCAGCATTCCTGTCCTCGGAAACCTTCTAACACCAGTTTACTTCCAGTTTTTTCTCGACAAGGTAATTATAAAACGACTTGAATGCGTTAATGATCTGATGATTTCTGCCTTATACAACTTTATGATCCTCATTAGCATACTTAATTGGATTAATTCTTGACCAATTCCTTACTTTTTTCTTGTCTAAAATAAAGATAGATATGCTACTTTGTTCATTGAACATATTTCATTACTTTCTACTAAGATTGTACCTGTAATGGCCCAAAATTATTGCCAATAACAGTTCGACAGGGTTAAGACTTAGGTCTACATAGATGACGACCTTTTGAAAATCTTTGTGCAGCTGGCATCATCCCTTGGACCACGGTTCTATGCTAATATTTTCAAATGCAAGCAACTATCTGAAACTGGAGCTCAACAGGTCAGCCTGCTTGTTCTATCCTCCATTTTCCTGGCCCCGATTTTCTCTGTTGTGATTTCTCTAGTAGTCAACTAGTGACATGCATAAAATTATGTTTCATGTGAAACTTTCTGTTTACCTAGTTTATCAGGTGTATTCAAAGATTAGAGTGTAACGCAATCTGGTTATGTCACCTTCTCGTTCAGATTTGCATGGTTATGAATTATTTTTATCTTTTGGTTTCACAGATGTTACTAGATACACAAGCCATGAAGACGATTCTTCTAGAAATTCCTTCCCTTGCCAGACAGGTTAATCTCATTATTACCAGTTTATGTTTATACATATATCTCTGCTGGTGAGACTCCATATTCATATCCCACATTGTTTCAATTATGGAGCTGATATGATACCGAAACAGTCTGAGACATAGAAAGAGTGAGAAAGCGTAATCCAAGACATGAAAGTGGAATCACAACTGTGCTTAAATCTTTTTTCTATTTTTTCAGTTTAATTTATCTTTTAATAATATCATTGCAGACTTCAACTGCTGCCAGCTATTCCAAATTCGTGAGCCGTGAAATGAGCAGAGCTGAAGCACTCCTTAAGGTCATACTATCCCCAATCGATTCAGTTGCAGATACTTACCGTGCACTATTTCCCGAAGGAACTCCCATGGAGTTTCAGCGAATTTTGGAACTTAAGGTAATTTTGGCATTCTTAATCCATTTTTATATTTAAACCACTCTGAAACCAATTGGCTTAAACCCAGAGTCCAATACACAATATTCTCTGTTGGAATGTTATATTACATAAACCTTTCTGAAGATCCTGGGTTAGTATGTCCTCTAGTAACATTGGGCCTGTTCGTTGTGGTGTCGCTGTTTCAGCTATCAGCGACACCCAAGTAACACTAACTTGACACACAAACATGTGGAGAGTAACATCAGTTTTCTCACCATAGTAGTCGCAGCGACTGTTTTCAGCGATCGGCGACACCCATTTAACACTAACTTGTGGTGTTGGTGCAGGGTCTTAAGAAAGCTGATCAGCAGAGTATACTTGATGATTTCAACAAACATGGCCCAGGATTCACACAGCCCTCAGTTTCACCAGCAATGCCACAACCGGTTCCAACCCCTCCTGCACCATCATTGGCAATGAGTAATCCAGCCACAGCTGCTGGGTTCATAGCCAACAGCGAGGATGTGTTAACAAGAGCAGCAGCTCTTGGCAGAGGAGCTGCAACCACTGGCTTTAAGAAGTTCATTGCTCTTACTGAAGCTGCTAAAGACCGCAAAGATGGACCTTTAAGAAGACTCTTTAACGCATGATTTATTTCTTTCCTGCTCTCGTTTCAACTATTGATACTTGCAAATTCCCACTTTTGTTTTCGTTTGTGTCTAAATGCATTTTTTTCTTTATTATAAGCTCAAAATTTTCAGAAGTAGTTGCAATTTAAAAAAAAATACAATATGAAAATTATAAGATTTCAAAAAAAAATCCTAAGAACAAAGTAGCTATACTAAACTTGGATCATAACACCAAAAAGCTTAAACTCTACTTTGTTCTTCTCAGATTTGGTCTCTTCATCTTCTAACTTTAATCCAAATAAGTTTTCTTCATTAGAACTCTCATGAACCGTCTTGTTCACTTCCACAGGAACCATAGAACTGTTTTCAGAAAAGTAATGAACATCAATCATCAAGAAGTTCTTGCTTTGACCTTCTAATGTCTTCATATTCTCTGAAACTTCACATGTGTAAAATGAGATCATATCTTTCTCCTTGAGATTCTTCTCCTTCACAAAACCATTCCATCCTCTTGTGAAGACAAAGCTCTGACTACTTCTCCAGTAACAATACCTAACCTTCCATTGTTTCATTGTTCTGTCAAAAAACGAAACCTCCACATCTTCCATAGGTCTTTCAACTTCACTCTCTGTTCTTATGGTTTGTTCATGGCTTATATAAGGTAAATACTTAACAGCATACTTCTTAGGTATCACAAGCCTATTTAGTTTCCCTACATCACTTGGTGTTAACTCCTTTTGAAAAAGCTGAGTGCAAGAGAAACACTTGTTTGATTCTTCTCCTTCTCTTCTGACTTGTTTTGATCCCATGTTGTTCATACTCGGTACATTCTGAGATTTGATTCTGAGGAAGTCTCTGTATTTTTGTTGGTAAGAACCGTCTCTGATCATGTTCAACACAGTTTCTGTTGTGTAACCTTCTTGAAAGTTAGGTTCATGAACAGTAATATTAGACCAAGAAAAGTTCCGGTGCAAGTTAGCATCAAAGCCTCGTAGTTTCATAGCTGCACTATCATAAGCCATAGCAGCTTCAACAGCAGACTTGAAAGTCCCGAGCCAAATTCTTTTATGGTTTACGTATAACTGAGCTCCCCAATGACCGTTATGTTGTTGTACAACTCCTTTATATTTTGGACTTAGGGTTTCTGAAACCTCAACGTTTGCAACTACTAAAGTGTTGTTGTCTTGTTCATTAGACAGTTTCATACGTTTTGTAAGAGGCTGGGAAGAGTCAACACTTGACACTGAAGTCTCTGTCTTTGTCTTCATTGACAATAACAAAGACATATAAAACGATGTAGAGATTTGAAGAAAGAGAGAATCAAAATTATGGAATAAATCGAGGAATATTTTTTTAATTTGTTGTTGTTGTTGAATTGGTTGAGTATTTATAAGAAATTAAGTTTCCATGTACATTCTTTGTTGTTTCTATAAATTGTTATGTGCATAAAATAATATGGAAAATATTGAAATTGTAAAGTTTCCTTTTGTGTTTTATTCATTAATTATTTGTATATTTGATTTGTATAAAAAGGTAAATAATTACGTGACAAATATCAGAGTATACTTAAGGGTTTTATGATTTATATCCTTACACTAATCTAATTATTAACAAAACTTTTTACATCTCATGTGGTTTGAGTATATTTTTATTTTATTTGTTTTTTGTTTTCTAATTTTCTTTTAATAATTAAATTAGGAACGTACTAGTACTACGGATAGGTCCGTGTGGAGTCGGATTGAAATATTACTTGACCAATAAAAATTAATTCAGCTTGGTTTAGTTTTGGTTCGGTTTCTTCTTCGGTTTAATTTTGTTTTCGACACGTGTCAGATGTTTAATCAAATTTGACTTTATACTAAAATGGCACCGTTTTAGCGTTTTCTAGTCAGAATCACAGATCGCCTCCACCACGACGACGACGACGACGACCAGAATCACAAAACAATGGAGGAGTTCGAATTCCGGCGTCGTGATTACGGAGCTACCCATGAAGCTCAACTTCTTCCTCGCTCACAAGCTCACAGTCATCCTCTTTCCTCTTCACTTACATCTCGTCAAAAAGAGGTCTGCGATATGTTTCCTTAGACATTTTGTTCCCTTGTCCAATTCATTAGTGTTGGGATGATTTATTACTGCTGAATTTGAAGAAATGATTTTTGTTTTGCTTCAAAAAAAAAATTCTTAAAAGCGGATTTGAGAAATTGATCAATATAATTTGTAGGCTAAAACGGCCAGAGATAGTGATCTTGCCTTCTTTGATCCATTGAGGGGATTGGATTTGACTGCTTCAAAAGTAGAGAAGGTTGAAGATACTTCTATCTCTAATGAAGCAGTAACCAATGAACTCATAAAAGAGTGGAAATCTCTTAAAAGAATCTTGATTCAGCGGTTTCCTGTCTCCAAAGTGACTTCATTTTCTCCAGTTATGTATATTCTTTGCTTAAGTTTAAAAGATAGAAATATCATTTGGTGTTTTTTGTATTCATCTTTTCTAACTTAATTACCAATCTCCAACAGATATCTAATATAATAATGAAAGGTTCTAAAGGTATGTCTTGTTGTGCCTAGTAAATATTATGTTTTTAATTGTAGCATATCATAACAACTCTTAATATGTTTTTACTCAAATCAGCAGTTGAGACACCTTCTGCTCTTTCACATTTGGAGGAAACTGGCAACGAACAAACTTCTTTGGAAGAGACTGCTAAAATGATCAACCAACAGGAATATCTAGCCAAAGTACACGAGCTACGAGATGGAATAACTCTCGCTTGGCAGGCTGAAGATCGAGTAACATCGTTGAAGTTATCTATAAAGGTTAACTTCCTAACTAATCAACTTGCTTTGCTACAATTTTATCAAAAAAAAACTTGCTTTGCTACAATAGCTGGAAAACTCGTATGCAAGAAAAATCTAAAATGGTTGTGTGTCCTATTCCTCTATCATTAACGTATGCGTATGAATAGTTAGAAATGATTCACTACATTAATATATCCAATATGATGTACTTCCAAATGCTTGTGTAGAATTGGCTTTGCATTTCCATACTTTCTCTTTATAGAAGCAGTTTTCATGGACAGTAAAAATATGTATGTGATTTGGCCATAAATTATTATAATTATAAGATTCTATAATATCCTTCGTTTTGCAGGTCACGAAACTTCTGATGGATACAACAGTGTTGCAGTTTTATCCTACTGTCTTTGTCATTGTCACTGACATGCTAGATATGCTTGGGGATATGGTGTGGGAACGGATCAAACAGAAAGCAGAACTTGATGTAGATGGAACAGTGATCTGCTCCTTACAGAGTATGATTTATTATTCTAATCATGTATCAGCTAGCAAAATAATATTTAGTCCTGAGATAGTGTTATCGAGAATGAAATTATGTGACATGGGCATCTGTTTATGACTACAATCAGACACATACGTTTGAAGCAAAACATGTTAGCTTTACTTCTAGTTGCAGCTTATAATTTATTTTCTAACTGCTAAAGACAGATGATTTTCAAGCAAGTGATATTTCCCTCGAAGCAAGAGAAACTTGCTATAACTGGTTTTGCAAGGTTGGTTCTGTTCGAGAACTTCTCCCTCGCATGTAATGCCTATATCAATAATTTTGTTTATGAATACTCCCTACTTTCTCTGCCTTAGCTTTGGCCATTCTTTGTCTGCCCACAGTTACCTGGAGCTTGCGATCTTACCGTGCTGGCGTTTTCTCATTAATCAACCTATGGAAGTTCTGGATCGTGTAATCATGATGGTGAGAGGGCTTGCAGATCCTCTGGCATCTTTATATTGTCGTCTTTATATGGTGCATCGTATGCAGAAGTTTGGTTTCTGCAATTTAGGTACACATATGCTATGCTTCTTTCAGCTAAATTCTAGATACACGAATAGTGGAACAATCATAATGGTTTGTATCAGAACAAGATTGCTTTCTTGGAACGAAGTGGATACAGAATTTTACCTTAGTCACATTTTCATGCTTGTTATGGAAAAGAACCCGTATCTTACCTCCAGTCTGAGAATTTTGAAGTTTGCCTTTTACATGCCAACGATTATCTCTCAAGTTGTTTTTCTTTCCTTGAGAAAGTCACTTATTGTCTTCAGTTTGATCATGATGTAACAGGATATCTAATCAGATGTGTCAAGGATATTGAAGATATATTGGCTCCTGTTTCAGTAGACAAGGACGGGTGTTCCTATATTACAGATGACAAAAAGTTGCTTTTTAGTTTGATGGAACCAGCGATTGAGTATATAATGAAATGCTTATTTCTGATTGGACGTCAGGTTAGTAACTCTTCTTTGACTGGGTAAGTTTCAGTAAAATCACTTTTACTGTTGATTTTGTATTACCTTTTGAACAGGAGAACAATGTTCTGGGCATTCTTGAGGAACTTGGATTTGGAAGGAACAAATTTCAGTCGTCCTACAACTCTTCGCATGTGTCCATTTTACTTCATCATCTACTCAAAGAACTTCCATCTGAATTAGTTAGTTCACAAGCTATGGAGATCCTGCATGTGATTAAATGTAGCAATGATTGTTCCTTCAGTCAGGTTGTTTCCTCATCTCAGATTTAATAAGCCATGTAATCCATTGACTCTTACCATTCCTATGTACTGCTTTGTCGAGCAGATTTTGAATTATAGGTTACTTGGAAATAGATTGTCTGAAGGGAAATCTCAAGCCGGTTTTCTTAGTTCACTCATCAGTGAAGTTATTCAGGTTTTTGTTCTTTCCTTTTCGTTCAACAAAAGTAGGAATTCATTCATTCATTGTCATGGATTTTTCAATCTTTATGTTCCTGCACTGTTGGTGAATCTTAGTTCTTCATTAATACTTTATGTGCAATAATTATGTATCAACAAAGCTGTGGTAAAGAAAAAAAAGTGGTATAACTATTGCAACAGGTTGCTTCTCAGTATCAGACACTGTATGACTACTTAATAATAATGGACGCATATGTGGATATTATGGTGCAGAACGAGATGGTGAGGCTGAAGTGCTCTTTTTTTTTTCTGTGATGATTCTCTCATCTTGTTTGTATAGAATTAGTTATAATCTTCAGTGAATTCAGGAAAATCTTCTGGATGCTCTCTTCGATGATATTGTAAGTCAAGCTCACGACAAGTTTCTTTCTGAAGAAGAACAAGCAAGTTTGCAATCCATAATTTTGAAGCTTCTCTCTCATTTTGAGGACTTGCAAGAAGTACTTTCTCTGGTAATACGTTCTTTCATCATTCCTCTATATACTTTCAGCCTTTCAGGAAACAATATGCAGCATCTAAATAGGGTGGTCGTTTAGTGATACCATAATCTAGTCTAGTCTCCTTAAACGGCTTCTTTGTTTTCCAGAATCATTTCATCGAGATTTTGGATCTGATGTCTGGGACTTCAAAGAGTAGTGTTAACATGTATCTTCTCAACATGGGTACTAGGTAACGCTTGTTTGTTTTTCCATCATTGTTAATATGAATAGTAGATCTCACACATATTAGATGGGGCGAATAGATCATCTTAAGTCGTTGTCAAGTTGATGAACATTAATTTGCATCGGAACCGAGATTGATTGAAACTACATATTAATAAATATAAATTTACTAGGCTCCCTCAAGATATTTGGGATCCTATTTTGTCCTTATGGTTTATGTATGGATTTTCTTTTTCTTTCCTGGTGAAAGTATACATGTTTCTTTTCCCTTGGAGCAGGAGTGGTTGCTTATATGATTCAACAACGGTGCAATTTCTTTTTGAAGTTTCTCAAGCTCTCTATGATGCTACAGATTTTGTTAACATAAAGGATGATGAGAATCGACAGACAGCGCATCTGATTTCTCGTTTTGTTGAGATGGTACCTCTTTTTTTGTCTTTGAACGTCGTTGAGATGGTACCTAAGTTCCACATAGTTATTCTGAAACCAATGAGTACTTGCTCTTTTGTGTCTTGTTGGTTGATTTTGATTTCAGTTTTGGTTATTAGGTGGACTTTGGAGGAGAAATGGAACGCCATTTGGTGTTTTTGGCAGAGTGTCGTGAGGCCTTCAATGGAATACATGAACTTAAGGTCAGCAGAATGTTAACTATACTTTCGTATCAGTTTTAACTTTTCGTACTGCTATACCTGTAGAGGACCCAGTATAGTTCCAGTTTTGTGGGTTCCTGTACTTCTTAAAAAGATTTTGAGTTAATAAACCAATTATGATGCATGTGTGTATTATCTAGTTCTATCATGCTTGGTCATGACACATACTTATCCTTGAATTTGAGGGCCAAGCAGCAATATGTATGCCATCTGGTGCATAATTTAAGTGATATGTTATAACATGTCATAGAGCTGTTGGGAAAATGCAAAAGATTGTGGTACATCAATACAAGAGTTTGCAGTATAAATATGAATTAGGTCAACACTCTATAAATCACCACAAAATTTGGCTAGATATCATATGGTTCCTCTATCGGAAGAAGAACGACTTATATAATGAGAAGAGAGGAGTACACAGAATATTCTACTTTAATTATAGGGAGCAAGGGCAAGAAATATTTCCCACGTATATTTGCATTAGAGTTTGACACTAACAATAATGATCAAACTTTTGCCTGGTTCATTGTTGTGATCATTATTACTATGTTATGTTCACTGGCTGCAGGAAACACTTGTCCGTTCAAGCAACACCTTGGCAGTAAAAGCACTAAAAGCAGGAAAGAAGTATATCAACTTTGTAAAATCTTGCCTAGCATTTAGCGAAGTGACCATCCCATCTGTTTTAACTCCCACGAAACACTTAAATCTTTATCTTGAAACTGCTGAGGTGATGTCTTTGTCTATTTCAGTCCTTTACTTTCAAACTTTCAAAGTATATACGTAGTTAAATTTTTTTCTTACAGGTAGCACTTTTAGGTGGTTTTATTTCTCATTCAGATGGACTGGTCATGTCAGCTGCTGAATGTCTAGAGAATGTAGCGTTGACAGATGGTGCGTGTTGTCTAAAGTTGTATTATTTAACTAACTACTTGATACTAATTTAACAACTGGGAAGTAATAAAACTAGCACTACGAATTTTAGCCACTGTAAAACTAGTATTTGCAAAGAGCCCTGATGATTCTAGGTCTGTGGTATGCATACACATTACATATCAAGTTTTTTCCTAAATATGGATGATCATCTTTGTTCTTCGACACTCTAGCTTAGCATGCTTCATATTTTTCCATTTTAGGGTGTTGGTTAGTGCCTTATTAAAAGATATAAATGTCTTGGCGTTATGTCAACGGATCTGCATCTGATCTTTTGCTGTTATAATACCTTATATACATTTTTTGTCTATTAGGTTTAAAATCAATTGATGGTGATAGTATGGCCTCGGTGGTATGCAAGTTGTGCAGCCTTTTGGTAATGGTCCCAGGTATATTGTGGAATCTCTTGGATTTCTTTTGCTCAACCGAAATGCTTTAGTCTGTCCTTAATTCCTTAGAGCTTAATAGCTGAGTTTAATTTTAACTTTTTTTCTTTGTATATTCAATTGGAAAGGTAATCCGGAGAAAGGCGTGATGGAGATCCTTAAGAGCATCTTTTCTGCTGCTTCCTCTAGTTCATGGTATAGTTATCCGAAGGATTATACATATCCAGATGCACATATTTGCTTGTTTTAATGCCCTTGTTCGTCTCTCTTACATTTCACAGTCCCTTATGCCTGTGTATTGGTATGTGACATTTGATGTTGCAGGGCAATACCGAGATTGAAGGTGAAGATATACTGTGCTATAATTTCACTGTCTTCGACACTTTCTCAGGATAATCTACCTTACCGTTGTGCCAATCCAGAGGTAATTATGCCTCACATCATCCTAAAACATGCAAAAAAAATGTTGAGTTCCCGCAAGTTTCTTGGTCTAGGCAGTATGTTTTCTGATGGCTGTATATAAAATTCAAATATTGTGGTTTCACTTATTTTGTGCAGATATTTGGAAATGATTTGCTGTTCTTTGGTGATTCATCATACAAGCAGGAACTTGTCTCGTGCACTCAGCTAGTTTTAAATGAACTATATGATGCTATTGAGCAAGAGTCTTCACAGGTAAAATTACTTTACCATTAGTAAGAAACCTTCTAAATCTTTTGTTCTGTAACTAAGTCGAGGTTATATATTCATCGCAGATTACTCGGGGGAACATGGCACTTGAAGCTTGCAATTGTATATCATCAGCATTAGTTGTACTGTTCTCTCCCTCTCCCAAGTTTTTTTCATTTTTCCCATTCCTGAGAAAATAACTGGGCTGATGACATGTTTGATGATGTGCAGATGAATGAGAAAGTCTTACAACTTTGCTTGAAACTGCTTGAAACAGCAAAAGGTTCATTGGGCACGAACGATAGGTACTTCGAATCAACTAAGAAATCACTCCAAATATGTGATTAAACTGAGTGAATGTTAAATTATATGATCCCAACCAAGTTTAAGAACCAGATATGACAATATGATATTCTTTCAAGCCTTTTGTCTTCTCAACTACAGTTTATATTGTGAGTTTTCGTATCAACAACTCTATTGAATGCTGATTATGTACTCTGAATTATAATGGAGAAATCTGTATGGTGTAGACAATGCTGTTGTATTATTAGGTAGTCTTAAAAGGTTTGTTTATCTTGGTCCTTTAGATGAACATGACTTTCCTCTCTGTGACATTTTAGTTCCTAATGTAGCAGTTAATCTCTTTAATAAAATCTATTTTTTTTGATTATACATGATTTATGTCGTATGTTGAAATCAGACAATCTCTGTAAGAAAAATCTGATATGCAAAGCATCAAGAAGCTATTAGTTCACAGTTGAGTTCAAATGATATTAAGCAAAAAGAAAATATTAAACCAAAAGGTCACAAAGGTGAGATTATAGGGATGTTATACTGGGTTTTTTAGGCCGACCCGTTTTGAACCCGATTATTTTAAATCCGTTATTAAAATTATCCGTATAATCCAAAGCCCGAATTGGGTAACCCGTAAAAAACCCATAAATTTTGGGCTTATCCGCGGGTACCCGCAATCTTTTTTTGTTATTCTTAATATGTTTTTTAAAATAAATTGATAAGTTTTATAGTAAATATAATATTTACATAAATATATTAAATCTAAATGTTACATAATATTTATATATTAAACATAATTATATTATATTTAAGTAAAAATTAACATTTTAAACATAAAAAATATAAAATATATAATATATATATATATATCAATCCAAAGAATAAAAAAATGCTAGTAGTATCTTTTAACTAAATTTTTATAATATAAATTTAGATTTTTTTAAGAAATATATGAAAATATCATAAAATAACATTATTTAGTTATATTTTTAAAATCCACGGGTACCCATAACCCGATCGGATAAATCCGAATAAAACGCGCAAAAATAAAGCTTGCCCGCTTTAAGCCCGAATTTGTTTTTTGGAAAAAGAAAACCACAACGGATTCAAATATTTATGCAGGTTTTGGATATCCGTTAGGTTTTTACCCATTTTTAACATCTGTAGATGAGAATGATCTTTGATATTCTACTTGATTTTTCTTTGTTTTATGGCTCTCTTCTCTATCAACCATGCCACATTTTTTTCAGCCTGATTAATATGTTCCTCTATTGATCCCAACAACTTCAGCTCTTGAAATCACTATATTATTTTAATATGATTTTATTAGGTCATACATTTGTAAATCTATATACTATATGTAAATCATTATTATTATTATTATTATTATGAAATAATATGGTTTATCCTATGTATTTGAGTTTTTTTTTTTTTTTTAAATTTCTATATTTATTAAAATCCACAGAAATTGTTGATTTATTAACCATCTATTGAATTTGCGTTTTGAATGAAAACATCGTTATCAATAGATTAATTAGGTTAGCATAGTTAAAATAATATGATTTAATAAAAAAAATAAAAGGATTAGAAATTAGAAAGAGGTTTAGAGCACACTAAACACTTAAGCTCCTCAAGTCATGGCCACAATCGTCTACTAGCTTTCCTTCTCAGGCAGACCCACTTGCTCTGTACGATAACGACAAAATTAGTTTCCACCGTAAACCCTATATTATATATCCTCCGACTACATACTCAAGCTGGGTAGATTAAGTTCGCTTATAGCGGCCATGGGGTTTTCTCTTACCTCCCACAATAACCCTCTTCTTCGCCACTTATCTCCTCCCTCTTCTTCTTCTTCGTTCCCTTCCTTCCTCCGCAGAACCCTTCCAAGGTTTGCTTTTTTTTCTTCCCCTTAATCATTTGGTTTGAATTTTACTTGATTATCTATTAATTTCCTCTGTTAATTAATTTGTTCTGCTCTAAGTTCAATTTTTACTTGATTAATCCACTAACTTGCTCTGTTCTGTTGTTTCAATTTTATTTGATTAGACCTGCTCTGTTCATAGGCTTAAATCGTTTTGTTTTTGCAAGTTCTGATTACGACGACGTTTTATGAATATTCAGGAAAGTAGTTTCCACAGAGGGAAATGTTAGTTACTCAACTACCACATTATGTAATGGAGTTCAGCATACAGGTCATCAACGGTCATCATCTTCTTCTGTTGTGTTTAATGGAGAGTGGGAACTTCGATCAGAGTCTAATAAAGTAAGGATGGTTCCAAAGATAAAGAAAGTTTTGAATCAGACTCAAGTAGCTGAAACTCATCAAGTTTCTGGTACTTTAAATGCTTGGAGGGAAGAAGCAAAGAAGTTTAGACAAAGATATGCTCAAATTGCTACAGATCTTGATGATAGTTCTTACTTCAGTAGTTCTGGCTCAGTTATACCTGACGTTAGATCTTATGAAACCTCTCAGAAGATTGAGTATAAATTCAGTCCCAGTGTTAACAGTACTGATACACTCAATGAAGAATCGATTGGTGTTATGCAATCTGGACTTGCTGTTACATTGCCAAGTAAGAATTTGGAGGTTGAGACAGTTATGGATGTGAATTGTAATTTTGAACCTGATGTTACATTGCCAAGAACGAATTTGGAGGTTGAGACAAATATAGATGTGAATCATAAACGAAAGGGAAAACAGATACCTCTTATAAGTGAAAAATCTTCTGGTAGTGCTAGCCGAAATGAGAATACAGTAACCATTTCCGAAGTGGAGAAAAGCTCTGAACCTTCAACAGTCCGTGCAAACCTTAGGAAAATATATGACAAGGTTCTCATTGTTGATAATGTCTCTGCTGCTAAGAACACTGTTGCTAAGCTTGTGAATCAGTATAGGACTCTTGTCCATGCTTGCGATACAGAGGTGTGCTGCATTTTTCTATTTTAATTGTCATCGCTGTAGCTCAGAAACAATTATACAGTTCACAGGTTGAGTTTCTCTTATAAGGCTTTCTGATTATACAATGCTTACAGGTTTCTGGGATTGAGGTGAAGGATGAAACACCTGTAGACCATGGTCAGATGATCTGTTTCAGTATCTATTGTGGGTCAGAAGCAGATTTTGGTAATGGAAAATCGTGCATTTGGGTAGATGTTCTCGGAGAAAATGGCCGGGAGGTGCTGGCTGAGTTTAAACCGTATTTTGAAGACTCATCGATCAAAAAAGTGAGTTTTAAATCTTTTCCTTTCTTAATGTGAACTGCATCTCGATTGTTTCCTCATATTCTGTGTAATCCTCAAGTAATTTGGTCGATTTTCTTCGCTTTAGGTCTGGCACAACTACAGTTTCGATAGCCACATCATTAGGAACCATGGAATTGAGATTTCTGGATTTCATGCTGACACTATGCACATGGCACGGTTGTGGGATTCTGCAAGACGGGCAGAGGGTGGTTATTCGCTTGAAGCGCTTACACGTGATCCAAAAGTTCTCGGGGCCACACAGACAAAGGAGGAAGCAGAGTTCCTTGGTAAAATCTCAATGAAGACTATTTTTGGAAAGAGAAAACTGAAAAAAGATGGATCGGAAGGGAAAACTGTTGTAATTCCCCCTGTTGAAGAGCTTCAACTAGAAGATCGAGAGGCTTGGATTTCATACTCTGCCTTGGATGCGATAAGCACGCTAAAGCTTTATGAGAGCATGACAAAGAAACTCCAATTGAAGGAATGGCGTCTTGATGGTAAGCCGGTTTTAGGAAGGAACATGTTAGGCTTTTACCATGAGTTCTGGCGACCTTTTGGTGAGCTTCTTGTTAAAATGGAAGCAGAAGGGATACTTGTAGATAGGGAATATCTTGCTGAGATAGAGAAAGTAGCCAAAGCAGAACAACAAGTTGCTGTTACTAGGTTTCGAAATTGGGCCTCTAAATATTGTCCCGATGCAAAGTATATGAATGTTGGCAGTGACACACAACTGCGTCAGCTCTTTTTTGGTGGAATTTCTAACAGGTAAGTTAATAACCTTTTCCTACGTTTTGAGTTGAAGGTTTAGATTTTTGCCAAGTATAAATTTAAATCAAGATATCATTAGGGAATATAGTCATATCTTGGTATATAGGTTCTTACAGAGATCTGAGCGTGTAATCATCTTATTATAAAAGCTGTTGAAGTGTTGAAGACGGTCTTCTTTTCAATTGGTTAAACTAAATATGCATACACAACTCTCCAAACTAGTTTGAGAAGAAATGTATATCCCATCAAGAGACTAACAAATTACATAATTAGTCTCTTAGTAATTAGTTTTATGGATTTTAAGTTCCGTTTATTTCTTTTACAGTGAACATGGTGAGGTGCTTCCTTTTGAAAAACTTTTCAAAATTCCCAATATTGATAAGGTTATTGAAGAAGGCAAAAAAGCACCAACAAAGTTCCGCAACATCAAATTGCATAGGATTAGCGACAGCGTTTCGTCAACTGAAATGTTCACTACCAGTGGTTGGCCCTCTGTTAGTGGGGATGCTTTGAAAGCCTTAGCAGGAAAAGTTTCTGCTGAATATGACTTTATGGAGGATTTCACCGATATTTCTGTAGAAGACATTGCTGAGGATGATGATGCTGCTGCTACTGAGCTATTAAATCAAACTTCAGGAACACAAAAGTCGAAGACTGATGTAACCGACACATCTGCTTATGGGACAGCATTTGTTGCATTTGGAGGGGGGGAAAGGGGAAAGGAGGCATGTCATGCTATTGCCTCGTTATGTGAAGTCTGCTCTATAGATTCTTTGATCTCAAATTTTATTCTTCCGCTACAGGTACTTTTTTTTCCTTAACAAGTTCTTTCTGTTTTTGAGCTGCTTACCTCTTTCCCTTTATATTAATGTTTATGGAATTGTTTGTGTGACAGGGAAGTAATGTATCAGGCAAAGATGGTCGTGTTCATTGCTCCCTAAATATCAATACAGAAACTGGGCGCTTATCGGCTAGAAGGCCGAATTTGCAGGTATATATTGAGAAGCTTTGTGATATGTTTGAGAGATCAACATGAGTGGTGAAACCATTATGTAGCTAATGTTGTCTAGGATATCTTCTAGTAAGCATATTATAAAAGTTAATTTCATTTGAAATTTTCTGAGGTATACAAATTTCATTTGAAACTGTTATTTTGTCAGTCGTAAGTATACTACTCTCCCCCTCTAGTTTAATGAATGAAATATATGGTTTGACCAAAAATGCTCCTTATCTGTCTAGAACCAACCTGCTTTGGAGAAGGATCGGTACAAGATTCGTAAGGCCTTTGTAGCATCACCTGGAAATACACTCATTGTGGCTGATTATGGGCAGGTGAAAATATAAAACCTTGGTAGTTGTATAAACTTTCATAAGGGTAATTAAGCTGGTTCACTTATGAATCTTTTTCTATCTTCAGCTGGAACTTAGAATTCTGGCACATCTTGCTGGTTGTAAAAGCATGATGGAAGCTTTCAAAGCAGGCGGTGATTTCCACTCAAGGACAGCCATGAATATGTATCCACATATTCGTGAAGCTGTTGAAAATGGTGAAGTGCTCCTTGAATGGTATCCACAACCTGGACAAGAGAAACCCCCAGTGCCATTGTTGAAGGTGAATCCTGGTTCAATGTTTTTGACCAATTTGGAAAAGAATACATATAGTGATACTGAACCGCAGACTGACCTCTTTCAAGGCATTTTTAGAAACGATTGTAACATTCGACTTAAACAGAAGAGGGAAACTAAACTTTTTCATGAATTCTTCTAACAGCTAGCAAATTGTTTTCTTACTTATCCAGGATGCATTTGCTTCAGAGAGAAGAAAAGCAAAGATGCTTAACTTTTCAATTGCGTATGGGAAGACTGCTATTGGACTTTCTAGAGACTGGAAGGTACAATTAACTAAGGCGTTAAAACTAATGTGATCATACGCTATATATGATAGTAAGTGAACAAACGCCAGTTCCACCTTTCAGGTTTCAGTAGAAGAAGCTGAAGAAACAGTTAATCTCTGGTATAATGACAGACAAGAAGTTCGAAAATGGCAACAATTACGCAAGAAAGAAGCTATACAAAATGGGTACGTACTCACTTTGTTGGGAAGGGCTCGTAAATTCCCTGTATACCGCTCACGTGCCCAGAAGAACCATATTGAACGAGCAGCAATCAACACTCCTGTTCAGGTTTGTTTGCCTTATCATCAGATCATCAAGCATCTTGTACTCTATCAGCTATAAACCCCAAATTACTACTATTTCTACAGGGAAGTGCAGCTGATGTGGCCATGTGCGCTATGTTGGAAATATCAACAAATCAACGTTTAAAGGAGCTTGGTTGGAAGTTGCTTCTACAAGTAAACACTACTCACAGAATTTTTACATAACCACTTGCTTAGATGATTGTTTATCTAAATGGGGCAACACACAGGTTCATGATGAAGTAATTTTGGAAGGACCAAGTGAGTCAGCAGAGATTGCTAAAGACATAGTAGTGAACTGCATGTGTAAACCCTTCAACGGCAAGAATATTCTCTCAGTCGATTTATCAGTTGATGCGAAGTGTGCTCAGAACTGGTATGCCGCCAAATAAGAAGAGACGAGGAAAACTGAAAGCTAGAAAAATGAGGCAGTGCTTGAGAATTTTTTGTTCGTGTCATTGGCTGTGTAAAAAAATGTTCATATAAAAAAATGTCACATTGCTTGTGTAATTGGTAGGCTTATGAGTTGTATGACACTTAACATTGCTCGAAGAGTTACTGATTTTAACTTGAAATTTGTATAGCATTACTGATTGTTTATAACATAAATAGAAACGGAGCATCTGAGCCAGAAAGAGGATTCTCTAAGATATCTCTAACAATCCAACGGTGGAAAATTAACCAATCAGATAACAAGTGATCTTATCTAAAGGAAATGAAAACGAATGGATGAGATTATTTTAATTAAAATCCCGGAGGAAGTCTCCGAGACTAGCTATGGCTTCCATTTCATCATGCACAACTCCTGCGAATTTTACGCTCTCTACCACCAAACCCATCAACACTTCTTCTTCTACACAGCTTAAGCTCTCTCGTTTTCTTGGAACTCGTGTTGGGAAGCTTCGGAGCTTACGACTCGGACCTTCCAATGGTTCTAGAGCCACTTGCTGGTTCAAGTTCGGAAAGAATGGTGTCGATGCTGAGAATGCTGGAATATATGGCAGCCAGTCACGTGATGATTTCGACAGAGACGACGTAGAACAGGTATGTCTTCACTTCTATGTTCTTGAGATAGTTGAAATAGCGTTTTGAAACGCTAACGCAATAGTCAATAACTCTCGTTCGTAGAAGAAACCTATGAAGCTCTAAATTATGTGATATGTGTGAAGAAAACTGAGATAGTGTTTGTGGTTTCATGGGGATTTTACAGTATTTCAACTACATGGGGATGCTTGCGGTTGAAGGTACTTACGATAAGATGGAGGCTCTTCTCAACCAAAACATTCACCCTGTTGATATCCTTTTGATACTAGCAGCCTCAGAAGGAGACAAGCCTAAGATTGAAGAGCTTCTCAGAGCCGGAGCTGACTACACTGTTAAGGATGCTGATGGAAGAACGGCTCTTGACCGAGCCAGCAGTGAAGAGATCCGTGACTTGATCCTTGGTTCCCTCACTCAAAAGGCTTGATAATGACAAAGAATCTGATGTCTGTTTGGTACCTCTAGTTGAAATCTCAGTCGTCTCCATGTTTTTATATTAAATGTGGTCCAAAGCCTCAGGGAGCTGCAACTTTTAAAGTAGAGATTGATCTTATACCAAAAAATAATAACCTTTTCTCTTACCAATATTTCATCATTAGTTGTTATGAAACAAGTAAGCAAAAAGCTTTCTAAATGTCATTAACATAATGTCTGAGATTGGCAACAGCACAGTACAAAGCATAGACGAAGCTGCTCAAGCATCTCTTAAATCCTTGAGAAACTCAACCATCTAATACTTGTTGCTGCTTACTCGGCAGAATTCTCGTGCAACAGTACATACTCTCGGCTGCAGTCAAAAGAACAAGATATGTCAAAGACCTTTCCAAATAGCACCGTGTTAACCAAAATAGTGTCACAAACAAGCAAAGATTGATTAAAAAGAGATTACGCACGATAATGATTCATAATGGAAAACAGAAACTGCAATTTTCTCATAGCATACCTGCTGTTACCAAACTTTATGGTATCTTTCTCAAAAAGCTCATAGTACCGTTGTGGCTCAATTGGACTTTCCTGAAAATAGTAATATAAGGTTTCATTTCAAACGTTTGCATTAACAATGACAAAGAAGCAAACAAAATGGACTGCAATTCAATACTTACATTAATGTACGTCTTGTTAGTACTACCAAGATCCATGAGGTAAGGCCTGTAAGTTGAGATTAAGGGAAATTAAGTTAACTTAAAGCTGGAAGAGTTGAAAACTTTAAGTACAATGAAAGAGCAAACATGTTTTTACCTCACTTGCTTCCCCATCATCCCATCTGGTTTTTCCTTCTCCACTTCCCTGAAAAAGCACATTAATATTAACCTAAGACTTGTTATGAATTTTACTATTTGAAAGGAGAACTACACGTCAGAAACCTACCGGTATTGAATAACAGCATGCTGCTTGCTGCAAGATGGATGATCAGTAGGAACATCAGCAATCCTTCTCTCCCTTCCAAAGAGATAGCAGCTTTGACGATGAAGATAGAGAGGTTCTGTTAATCCAACACATTTAACATGAACAAAAATCATACATCAAACTGATTCAGGACATTAAAAATTAGAAGCAAATATGAAAAGAGAAACAAAATGCTAAATTTGATTATACAGTCACCAAACTGAGAATGACACATGAAATCACAGTTGCAACAGTATCTGATCGACAAAGCTATTGTTCCTCTTAGCGCCAAACATCAAATCATGATATCACTGTAGTTAAATTGACAAGTTCTGAGCAGCAATAAGCAATAGTTTGCTACTATTAATAATCCTGCTATTAACCGGATACTCAACCATCAAATTCAATGACCACAGTTTTCAAGTTTAAGTGAAAAACATAAAAGACAAACGAACCACTACTTTGACAGATGGAAGGAGGATTGAAAGACTCACCATTCATCGGTTCACCGTCCTTAAATACATAAAGCCTCCATCGTTCGCTGGGTTTTCTAGCCTCTGGAGGCTCACTGAAGAGGAGTGTGATGCCTGCAAGGAGTTTAATCAGTCATGGAAGCATGCCTATGCTGAAATTTAATGCGACATTTCTCTATCTCCTAGCAGCAAAAACGGAATTAGCACCCACAAGAATATCTGCTGATAGCAGATGCTTATATATCAAAGCTTCTAGACTCATTAGATATTAAGTATTAACTATTCACCTATGAAAATTCTTACCCAGTGACAGACACAAATGCATATAAAATAAAGAAAATATGACCCTGAAACCAAAGGATGATGTTTCACAGTTCACACCAACAATGAAGAGACTATGGCAAAGTTTATAGCACAAAGTAGTGCTAATAGTTGATATTCTTAACCAAATGCCAGGATCCGAAATATCACCTCTGTATCTGTTGGTTTCTTCAGCAAGTTTTCCTGATAGCTCAAAAGATGGTTCTTCCTGAAGCATCCATAGATGAGCCAAGAGAGCTCGAAATAACATTGGAAAATTAAAATGAATAGATGCTTGATATGATACCTTTTTCTTTGCTGCCAGAGCCTCTTCAGCCGCTCTCATTCTCGCAATTGAATCATCTTCGACATTTCTGTTAAAGAAAACCAGTAACCTGATTAAACAAAATTCTGAGAAATTGTAAAGGCTAATCTAATAAGAAGAAAACTCACGGTTGCTCGTCACCCCCTCTTGCGTTAGACGCCTGAAAAGGAAAAAGCCGAACAAAATAACTGAATAAGTAACTAAGATCTGTGGCTCGCATAAAAACTGAAGTTGGTTACTGATAGACAAACTTGAACATATTGTGTGACATTAAGGTTTTAAAATATAATGCAAGAGAAATAAATAAAACCATGAAAGCAACCATAATCAATATAATGAGCTTTTACTAATAAAAAAGAAACATGAGAAGTTGTTACTGGACATGCTGAAGGGAATAAAGACACTAACTTAAGTCATATACAGCACAGTAAGCAAACATGGTTGGTTGCAGACTCGGGTGATAGAAAAAAAGCTAAAGTACAGGATTCAAAATAAGTGACACAAGCAGCAGATGCTTATCTTTAATAGAAACACCAGGGCTAAAACAATTTCAATCACATTATCTATTCAATAAGAATACGAACAAGCAGAAGTAAAAAACTTACAAAAAAATATCAAGATTGAGAATATATCTAAAGCTAAAGAAAGGTGTGGAAATACCTCATCATGCCTTGAAGCAGAAGCTCTTTCAGGTGAACGTTTACTCATGCGACTCCTATCTAATGGTGAATTAGACCTCTCACGTCTTCCTCTAGAATGTCTCTCATCAACAGTTGCTGACCTTTTCCTTTCATCAGTTTCTTCTCTCCCAGAGCGTCTTCTCTTATCCCCAGTTTCTCTATCAGTTATATCACTGCTCTTCTCTCTTTTTCTCTCCCTGCCACTATCTCTTCCTTCTTGTCTATCCCTACTGCTTCTCTGATCCTTTCCTCTACCATTATGCTTCTCTTCTTCTCTCTCTCTACTTCCCCTAACCTCCTTCTCACCTTGAGCTCTTCTCAGTCTCTTCGTCCGTGGTGAAGGAGACCTAGAACTAGGAGCCATTCTTCGGATTTTTCCTATGGAAGCAGCACAGAATTGAGTCAGTGTCAGAAAACGCAAGCTAAAAAAACGACTGTAAGGAATGTAAGCTCTACGGAACCCTAAAACCTTGATTCCCGAACGCATAGAAACTACAGGAGGGACCAAAATCCCTAACTTAAGCTAGAGAATTCAATTACTGGTTCCAGAAAGTTTTCCGGCATAATTTTGAAAGAGGGTGAAGCTGAATTACCTGGTGGCCGGAACTGCGACGCTTCTTCGGCGGAAAGCGGAGAGAAGGGAAATATAAAAGACAAATAATAATAGGAGGTAACTTTTGCAAATAATCGGAAACTGAGGGGTTCAATATTAAAATATTAGACGGTGTGTTAAATTAACGGAGTGATTGTCCCAACTCGATTCTTCTTCCTTATTACAATCTTTGTAATAAACAAAATAAAATATTAGTCCCGAGCAACTTACCTGTGCATCTTTGCTAATATAATATCTATGCTTGTTTTGTTCATTGTTTTAATTGGTTGATACTTTTAATTGTTTTTTAATCACATTTTTTGTATTATTGTGACTATTTTTTCTGTAAAATCCATAAAATGAACTACGTAAAATGTAGTGAAAGTGAAATCAGTGGTGGATTATGGATGTTGTATTGTTATGTATAAAATGCAGTGGTAAGAGTGCGAGAGAAAATCATTTCGATTTCGACATGACAAAGTGACATGTTTTTCATGTGGGTGACCATGTTGATATGCATATTTTTCGACCGCTCTATAGAATCATGTCGATTTTTCTGAAAATTATATAGATTTTTGAGAAACCGAAATTACTACAAATTTACAAAGTACTAAACATTTTCACCAAATGTAGTAAGATTTATTAAAAGATTATAAAATTTTATATTATTTTTGTTTATTATATGGAAAACAATATAGAACTTTTAGACTTGTAAAATTTTAGAGAACAATATGATTGAATTAGTGGTATTTTCTTACACTAGGGAAAAAAATCCATTGTAATTAAAAGGTAAGAGATTTGAATTTTCTTTAACAAAAAATAATAATAATTAAAAGGTAAAAGATTTGAATTTCCTAAACTGGAATCACGAAATCACGACCCGCATTACAGAAGAAAGAGAGAGAGAGAGAGAGCTCTTTTTCTTCTTCTCCTCCCTAGATCTGCTCTCTCAGAGTCTCCAGGGTTTCTCCTCGAAGATAGCTATGGTTTCCTCCACAAAAATCAAATCTGTTGATTTCTACAGGTACGATCCTATGATCCCTCTGTCATTTCCTCAATTCTTATTACCTAATTCCGAGGATTTAGTTCGATGTCGACTCTGTTGCATATTTACTCTAATTATAGCTATCGAATTGTGGTTTCATTTTAGGTATCATTGATAACGAATGTTTCTCTTGTATATTTGATAATGATCTGATTTTTTTTGTTCAGGAAAATTCCGAGGGATTTGACGGAGGCATCTCTATCAGGCGCTGGGTTATCAATTATAGCTGCTCTCTTTATGGTGTTTTTGTTTGGAATGGTAAAATATAAATCTCACCAAACACATTTTCTTAGGCTCGTGGATCAAACGAGTATGTGTGTTGATTGAAATATTATGATCTTTTTTAATTTTTCAGGAACTGAGTAGTTATTTGGCAGTCAGCACTACAACAGCTGTTATAGTTGACAAAAGCACTGATGGGGACTTCTTACGCATTGATTTCAACATCAGGTTTTATATATGGCCACTCATTTTTCATCTGTTGGTATTTGAAATCTTCTTTAGACGTCAAATGATCATAGATACAGTCACTACAATCATAAAGAATATGGTTTCTTTATAAGCTAAGTGTTGTTTATTGTTTCTTACCTTTTTGTAGTTTTCCTGCACTCTCATGTGAATTTGCATCCGTTGATTTGAGTGATGTGTTGGGAACTGTAAGTATCTGATCACAATTCTCAGTGTCTCTCTATTTTGATTATCTCATTTTTACTGTTGGGACACATTTTGTGATAAATTGTGTAAAAGAAAAAAAAAATGCAAAAGAAAAGGAAAAGCTTGAATCTTTGGCAGTTTCTTCAGTATCACAGAATGTATCTTTGATTATATGATTTACTGTTCATATATAAGCATTTGTAGTTAGCTGTGCAATGATGATATGGGTTTAATCCAATGTTTATCGCTTTCATTTTATTAATAATAACTGGAGAAAGTTGTCTGCAAAAAAATTTCTTATGTAGTTGAAACTTCAACCTTATACTGAGTCCTTATTTCAGCTGCGTAGAACTTATTTATTATGCTAAAACAATACTCACTGCCTTTAACCGAGCTATGATATACATATATAATATATATATATGTGTGCATACTATTTATAGTTAGCTCGGGCTAAAAATAGTTATGATGTTTATTTTTTTCAGAATAGGTTGAATATAACAAAAACAGTTCGCAAATTTCCAATTGATCTGCATTTAAGGTCCACTGGCACAGAATTCCACTCTGGCTTAGCAAACCATAACATCAACCATGGAGAAGAATTTAAGCAAGAGTTTCCTGATGGTTCTATACCAATTACAAATAAAAGTTTTGAAGCACTTTCACATCAGTGAGTAGGCAGCTTCTTTTTTTGTTGTACATGAATAAGAGTCTTGTCTGAGGGTTTGAATATCGATTAATATATTGAATTTCTATGCAGCTTTCCAATATTTGTTGTTAACTTTTATGCACCATGGTGCTACTGGAGTAATCGTCTGGTAAATCTCTTAGTAATTTGATTCTTATAAACTTTCCAATTTTCTGAAATGTGTTCGTCTTTTTCTGCTGATATGCAAAACTAGTGATCAAGTTCTGGATGTGGATGTACTCATCATAACTTTTTTTCATGTTGGATTATACGATGGTTAAAATATTTTGTAGCTTTTACGGATATTACATACCTCAGTAGCTGTCAGATATTGAAAAGGTTGTTCATGTTTGGTTATGATGATTTTTTTTTGTGTTCTCTACTATTCATTTCAGAAACCGTCATGGGAGAAAGCAGCTCACATAATAAAACAAAGGTTTGCATTAGACACTTCGGCATTTCTATTAAGTTTTACGCTGGCTGATAGCTTTCTTTCTGAAACATCTTCTTTTTAAATTCCTCTTTAGATATGATCCTGAAACTGATGGCCGTGTTCTTCTAGGAAGCGTTGATTGCACAGCTGAAGCTGAGCTATGTAAGAGGTACTATGAAGTTGATGTTTTTCTCCATTTTCTTGTTATTTTGAGTAAATATAAAACTTAATGACTTGTTCTCAACTTGCTCAGAAAAGCTCATTCGTTTCTTACTTGATTAATGATTCATTTTCAACAAGAGTCTGTGTTCGCTCATTTTTTTAGTCCCTGCCGTTTAAGAATGTGCCGGAAGCAGTGACTGTTCAAATTAATTTCTCGTTTAACTTAACATAAATTGTGGAATGTATTTTCAGGAATCACATACAAGGATATCCATCTATTCGTATTTTCCGCAAAGGCAGTGACCTTAAGTGAGTAAACAACCAATTAAATGTTTAAACTTTAAACTGCCACCAGCTTCGTTATAATTCGATATTAGATCTCCTAATTTTGTTCTCAGTACAGTCAAATGTTGACACATGCGGAATCATCATCATAGATTTGTTCAAAACCTTAAATGGCTTTTTCTTCTTTTGTTGTTTAGCTTCCTTTAGGTTTATGTGAACCACAGCAGTTGGTATAAATATTCTTTAAAGACTGTTCCCTGTTTTGTTGTTTTCAGAGAAGACCATGGACACCACGAACATGAATCTTACTATGGAGATCGGGACACAGATAGTTTAGTTAAGGTAAGACAAATCCAAATATCGTTCCGGTATAAGTAATAAATTAGTCAAATTTCACATCTTTGTGTATATATGTTTTCGACACTTTGTAAAGTTGTATGAAAATTTGTAGTACTGTCTGTGAATAATATATGTATACTTGCACGGCATATCTTTTTGCTGCGTTTTGACTTTTGAGTCAATAGTAAGCATGTTCTTCCAATATTTTATATACAAGGATTCTCTTTCTTCCAGATGGTGGATGAACTGGTCGCACCTATCCACCCAGATACTCATGAGAAACTAGCTTTAGATGGTAAATCCAATGATACATCAAAAAATCTTAAAAAGGCACCAGTTACAGGAGGTTGTAGAGTTGAAGGTTTTGTACGTGTAAAGAAGGTAAACCTCAAACTGAATGAATGTTCTGTAACTGATTTGTGACATATTCTATACTGGGATTTCATCTTTTGTATGTTTCAGGTTCCAGGAAACCTTGTTATCACAGCTCATTCAGGACCTCATTCATTTGATACATCTCAAATGAACATGTCACATGTTGTTAACCATCTTTCATTTGGGAGGATGATTTCACCTAGGTTGCTGACTGACATGGCACGGTTGTTGCCATATCTTGGCCTAAGCCATGACAGGCTGGAGGGAAAAGCATTCATAAATCAGCATGAGTTTGGTGCCAATGTTACTGTAAGTTTCATAAACCTTGATATGAATTTAGATTCTTAAACCTCGTTAGAATTTCATCTAGTGAATCTATCTAACTATTTCCTACAATATAATGCCCTGTATACAGGTCGAACACTACCTTCAAATAGTCAAAACAGAGGTCATTACTAAAAGATCTGGTCAAGAACATTCACTGATCGAGGAATATGAATACACCGCTCACAGCAGTGTGGCACACACTTACCATTTACCTGAAGCAAAGTTTCATTTCGAGCTCTCTCCCATGCAGGTTCAGTCCTTCACACAAACAAGAAAATATATCTCACAAATTTCTCAGTATACACTTCTCTTTATAGTTACTCCTTGATTACTCTGTTTATTACAGATCTTAATCACCGAAAACCCAAAGTCTTTCTCACATTTCATCACAAATCTGTGTGCCATTATTGGTGGTGTTTTCACGGTTAGTATTTTCTTAGTCTAGCTTGCTTCTTCTTCATACTCTCATGGATTCTATGGTCATTTCTGATTTTGTCTATGGTTTTTTTCTTCAGGTTGCTGGAATACTAGATTCGATTTTCCACAATACAGTAAGACTGGTGAAAAAGGTCGAACTCGGGAAAAACATTTAATTGGGCAACTGGAGGTTAGAATTTTCCATTAACCTATAAAACCATAGAAGAACCTCATACTGTCTAGCTGTTCTACAGAGAAAAACTCAGAAAAGAGAGTTTTTGTTTGATACTCTTTAGTTTCTTTATGATTATTGGGGTTTTAAATACTGCTTTCTTTCTTTACCCTTCCATATAGATTAGATGTCATATCAGTAAAATACACACAAGTATAACATTTATTCATTTACACGAGAAAACAAATGGGAAAAAAAAACAAACACACCAATTGATACAACAAAAGAGAAACTT
This sequence comes from Leavenworthia alabamica, assembly GCA_000411055.1. Lineage (NCBI taxonomy): Eukaryota > Viridiplantae > Streptophyta > Magnoliopsida > Brassicales > Brassicaceae > Leavenworthia > Leavenworthia alabamica. The sequence goes on from KE157123.1 coordinate 160,070, forward strand.
CTTAGTGTAGGAATAGAGTGGAAGCTAGAGAAGCTCCAAGTAGAGCAGCGACAAAGGAAGAAGAAGAAGATGAAGCTTTGTTGTTTGGAGTATCTTCAGACGGAGTAGGCATAGGTGCTGGTGGGAAGTAAGCAATTCCCGTGATAGGCGGAGAAGGAGCGGATTCTCCTGAGGGAGCTGGAGCTGGAGACGGTGGTGATGATAATGTAGTGTTGTTGTGGCCGCTTCTGTCAGCCATGACAATAATTACGAGCTTCTCGTTTTTGTTGCAGTTGTCTTTGTTTCCACTGATGAAATAGTATGGTCCAGAGTTGGTTAACTGGATGGAGGTTTTGCCATCGGTGAATTTAGCGGTTGGTGTGTTCGTGTTGCAGCTGTCGTAAGCATCTCTTGTGACTTGGACCACCGAGTCTTGGTTTGGTTGGTAGACGAACACTGAAATTGTATATATTTGTGTCATATGTTAAAGAAACTATGATTCTTGTTATTAATACATTGTCAAAACTTACGTAGAGAGTCGCCGATTTGGAATCTGTTATCTTTTGCCCATTGATCGTACACTTGAGAACCGGATGGGATGGTCCAACCTTTTGCACCACCAACCATAAACTCTCTAGCGTAGGCTTTGTTAACGATCAGGAACAGACACACCAGACCGAACCCACGTAGCATCATGTTCTTGAGGTCTTGGACCATTTCTTAAACTGAAGAAGACAAAGAAAAGCTGATATGGAGTCAGAGCTTTTAGAGAGATGTACTGTGGTATAGGGTTTGATATAAGATGATGAAAGGATCATAAGGTTTATATAAAGGTGAGGCTTATGAGGAAATGTTGCAGAGAAGCTTTTTATTGTCTTTCTCAGATTCTAAGCAAAGCATAAGATGCCTGCTTTCAATAAGTGTTTCAGTTTTGGAATCTCATGTGGCTTGCTTCTTCTGTTAATGGCTTTTTTGTCCTTTGCTTCCGAATCTTTGATTCTATATTTTTATTATTAAATTTTCCAATACGGATGTTAAAGAACAAAGAGAAGATTTCACAAAAATAAAATTAAAAGGCTAAGATCTTCTTCATGTCAAAAAATAAATAAATTCAACACTATTCTGAAATCACCAAAGAACAACATACACTTGAATACTTTTATAGACCAAACAAAAGTATTAATACAGCATTGTCAATATATTTCCATATTAGATCAATCATATTACAAAGAGTATCTCCACATCTGCTCCTTTTGATCCTTCATCTGTCCAGTAACATCATCAAAACACCAATCTTTAGAAGTCGAAGATCAAAAACTGACGAAGAATACTAAGTTTAGTTATCTCTTCAGTAATTAATCCATCATTAGTGCAAAAGCCACGACTGCTGCGTAAACAAGAGACATCAAGATGCTGATACCGCGTCTATGTCCTGAGCTCTTCTTAGGGAAATGTTTTGGAAGAGCACATTCTTCTCCATTGAAGAAAAGCTTAGTTGGGAAACCATCTCCTTCAGGTATATTGAGTCCTTTGATGTTGTTCTTTGTGAAGGAGATAACAGATTGTTGCTTTCCAGGCACGGCAGGGTCTTTCATTGGATTTGTTCCATTAACTTGACCCACAAGATAGTTCAGACCAGGCAAGCCTTGGAACATAACGGTTCGATTGTTTGGTGGAACACGAGTGCCGTTAAATGAGTAAACGTTTTCATATCCTGGACCTGCCTTTCCCATATCAATAGCAACAAACCAATCCTCGAATGCAAAACCTCTCCAATTGAAAACGGTTAACCTAGCGGTCCAACCGTTTCTATAATCCGTGTTAATGTGCCAGTTAATGCTGACTCCACAGTTATCCGGACAAGGAAATTTCTTTGGTAATGACATGTGGTTTTGTTTAGCCCAAGCTCTAGCTTTTAGGGTTCGGTTTTCGAATGGCACGAGGAGGGCGTCTGCAGGGAGGAGAAGCGGGTTACGATGAGCATCGCAAGTATCAGTATCTATGTCGTTGCATCCGCAAGCGCAAGTGTTACAAGGAATTGCAGAGTTGTTGTAAAAGGCAGAGAAAGAGACACAACATTTTGCGGCTTGAGCTTTAGGTTTGGTTATGTTACAGACCACTTGCCAGCTGGCAATCGCAAAGGTTACAGCCGGTAAACCACTAGGATCCGGGAATGGAGAAGGGTCGACCCTAACCGGTTGCCCGCATTTGTATTGAGGATTTAAAACACCGTCAATTTTCCATTGTTGAGGTGGGTACAAAGCTGTTCTGTTTAGATCAGGAGGCAACTTGAAAACCTAGAGAAAACAAAAACCTTCAGTTAAAACCCTAAAACATTTGTGATTTGTAACATACTAACATATATAAACGAACGAGATGATTTACCTGTAATTGAAACATAGATCGAGCTTTCGAAGGATCCATATTAGGTGGCAAGAGAGTTCCGTTTTTACAACAGAAAGGTAACTTGCCCACCACGTTATCATCCTTCTTCTCAGGAGGCAAGTCGGAAATGGCTGGTTTCTTCTGACAATTCATGACTTGAGAGAAATCTAAGTCTTTGTAATATTGTCCAGCTTTGCTATAAAGGCACTCCGATGGATCTTTCTTGTAAGTGTAAGCTCCTCTCATCGTGTTTATAAACTCTCCTCGCGTCCATTCCCAAGTCAAATTCCAACGGTCTAATCGTCCGAGAGGATTATCATTGTCGATGGTCACTTGGGCTAAGTAGTTGCTGTCGAATGATTGAAGAACATCGTAGACTATGTTCAGATCACCGTACCTTCTCGGAGCAAACTTTGTCTTTGGCCCAGTCTTGTTCTTGAACTTAGGGTTTCTCCTGCAACAAACATGCATGTTGCCTCCTGCTCAAGAAAAAACAAAACTCAGCGGTTTTAAATCACTTTCTCTTTTAACGTTTAAAAACGCGAAACTAATAGCGTTTGAAACAATGGAGTCTTGATCTAACCTTTTCTTTTAGCAGCAGGACATTCCCAACCATCATTCGTGAGCTTAATAGTTCTTGGCATTGGTGTGACCGCTTTTGAAACCCCAAAAAGAGTTCCAGTGATTTCAATATTCGTAGATATCTGAGTGAAATCACCAGCCGTTTCAATCGAGGTTTTCAAATCCACATTTGGCGATCCAACAAACGTGGTTCCATTGCTTGCATCCAAAGGATAATCACCTTCCATAGGAGCCGCCCCAGTCGCCGAAACAATCAGCTCTCTGTGACGAAACCCTACAAACATTTGCCATCCCTTAAGCTCTTCTCTACCCGTGTTTACAATCATCGCAGTCGCTTTAAACGCCCACGATTGCGCGGTCACGTTCTTAACATGCGGGTACTCTCTTTCGCGGCTGCCAAAACTATAGCTCATGAAAATACCATTGCAACCAGCCATCTCAGGTGGTGGATCACCTCCTCCTCCTGCTCCATCTTCGCCCACCATTCCATAATCTTGGCCGTTACACAAAAATATAATTGATGATAACAAAATTAATAAATTTAATGAATAGCGTGTGTCCCAAGGTTTATTCATCTTTGTTTTAACTTTAATTTCCTCTCTGCCTTGTGATTACTTGAATCGCAAGGCAGCAGGAGAAACCAAAAAAAAACAAAGGAATCAACCAAGCCTTTAACAAAAAGACGAAGGTTGATCAATGTTTAAGGTTCTATGAAGAACCTGTAAAGAGAACAAAAACTAAAAGCTTAATTGAAAGAAAGTAAATATGGTTGGAGAAGAAGATGTTTTAATATGGGCCTCTGGTTTTATTTGGTGGTCATGAAGAGAGACATGTTAAGATTGTATGTGAAGGCAATTGCTAATTTTGGAATAAGAGTTTTGTATTTGTTTATTAACTAAAAACTAATTTGATTATTTTTAATTTTAAACAAACTATAGTCTTTATTTATTAGGATTCCATTATATTAATTTCTAGAATAATAATTCTCGATATCGTATGGTTTAGGTAAGTCAAAGGATTTGGACCAGGTTAGTTTTGATCCGAGGACCGAGTATTACCTCTATTATTATTATTTTCATGAAATAAACCTTTAATTAACTTTAGAAGAACATGTTATACATTGAGGTTTCCACTACTAAAATAATATATTTTAATGCAACAAAAAAAAAACAAAATTAGACTTTCTTATACCGTTTGGTGTCAAGGTTGATTTCATTAGTATATTATTTTTACTCAAAATATATAAAAAATGGAATAAAATTTTCAGTTTTCTGATATTTTTAGTTATGTTCTTATCTTCATACGTTCATTTATTTGTTTTTATTTGTCTTAAGCGTGTGTCAGTGTGTGTGTGTATGTCCTACTAAGTCGTCTCTTCTCAGTCAACTTGAAGTATTATTAGCCAATAATCAAATCAAAGAATCTATAACATCTTCATCTTTGACAAAAGAAGGAAAAAAAAAACAAAATCTAAACCAAGAAAAAAATGGATTACGATCGAGAAAGTGGTGGTGGAAACTGTTGTACATGTTGCATAAGCTTCATCTTCACAGCTGGTTTAACCGCACTCTTCTTATGGCTTAGTCTCCGAGCCGACGATCCAAAATGCTCAATCCAAGAATTTTACATTCCTGCCCTTAACAAAACCTTAAATTCACAAGACAATACCAATATCAGTTTCATATTTGGTTTCGACAATCCAAACAAAGAGAAAGGAATCTACTACGACGACGTTCACGTTACCATCTCCAACACTAACAACACAACCATTAGTAACTACACAGTTCCTAGCTTCTATCAAGGACATAAGAAGAAAGCTAAGAAGTCTGGTCAGGTTTTACCGTTAAATAACCAGACGGTTTTAGAAGCGGTTTTGTCTAATGGATCAGCGGTTTTTAGGTTGGATCTGAAGACTATAGTTAGATTCAAGATTCTGTTTTGGAAAACAAAGAGACATGGGATTGTGGTTGGTGCTGATGTTGAAGTCAACGGTGAAGGAACTAAAGCTTATAAGAAAGGGATTAAAATGAAGGGATCTGATTCTTCTTCTTTATCAAGAAGCTCTTTACTCACTTTTGTTTTGATGAATTTGCTCGTCTTCTTCGATTGAGATTGATGGTTTTGTTTTCAAATGTTGCAATTTTTGTTTTGGTTGATCTTTAATTGTTGACTTTTGAATGAGTTTTGTTGTTTGTTAGTTTCGTTTTCTTCATAGGTTAATTCATTCCTTTATTGTTTGTTTCAACCAATAAAATTCTATTTCAAAATCAGTTATAACTAAAGGGGAAATTCATAATACCATGCATTTTGGATTTGTTCAATGAGGATAATCAAAGTATATAATCCACAACTCATTTAGTTGAAAACAAAAACAAACAAAGAAAATAAATCCAAGACGAACTAGAAAGTCTTATAGTTTGCAGATGGTAATGGGAAGTAAAGAGAATAGAAGGCTTACAGTTTTGGCTTCGCAGTATAAAGTTCACTCACTATGGACACAGCTTGAGTCGGCCATTGTCATTGACTGATTGATTGCTCTGTTGAGACAGCTTCACACCTCCATTACCTGAATTCAACAAACAACGAATCAAAGCTGATTAAAACTTCAAACAAGGAAGATACATTGTATCATTATATTACAAACACACAACTTACAAGGAAGGATGCTTTCAGTGAATGGAAACGCAGTAGGATTCTGGAATCCAGTATGATAGTCATGGCTTCTTCTCCAGATTTTAGTATCTATATCATAAAGCCACCAGCGTGATGAAGTCATGCATAGCATATGGTTCCTTATTGAAGTTACACCTACAACCAAGTCATCGTCATCGTCATATATGACCGGATGTATGCTATTTACCCAACTTTCGTCTTCTTTCAAAATCCATATATCCATGTGGTCTTCATGAAAAACAACCATTGAGAGAGATCCTTGAAGAACAATCAGATGTGTTGCATCTGTTAACTTGTCTTCTTCTATTAGAACATCTAAATCCTTAGGTAATTTTATAATCTTGAATCTCCCTTCCAAATCTACAGAGAGGATTTTACCCTCTTCTTCTAAAGAAAGTAGCCAGTATACTTTTCCTCCTACAAAAACATGAGTAGATCCGTATGGCCTAAAACCATTATCCATGGGAACTTCAGGTACGAGGCCAATGTTTTTCCAAGAACCAGTACTGGACGAATACACCTCACATTCATCAACCCATTTTTCAGAATTTTCGTTACCAGTACAGAATATGCGGAAAATTCTGTAATCACTGATGTCAGATCCATAAGCAACTCCAATAGTTGGCTCCAAAAACGAGGGTGTACCTTGGGGAAGAAGGAGAGTCTCACCAGTACAAGGGTTGCATATCCATATCTGCAGATCATCGAACTCGCTTTCTTCGTATTCATCACAAATCTTATTCACACAGCATATGAGCCCATTAAAAGATGCTATCATAATCATGTACTCGTCATGGATTCTTTCAGGGGGATCAATAGTGTTCAGGGGGGAAAGTGCAAGACTTCCTGGCTTCATCGTATACAACTTCATTGTTGAACCCATAGCAGGACAGGCTATGAATGAGGGATTTTTCCTCGACTGCGCTAGCTGCAGCTCAGCAAAGTGCTTATTACTTACTGAGCCATACCAAAACTTACTCAGTGTCCTCCAATACAGGAGAGACTTGACAGAGACCCGGGATAGGATGTCTATAAAGACATCATGTGCATCTGTAACACTCCCTGTCTCTGCTCTAGATTGCTTGAGACATTCCGTCTCTGATCTAATCCTCTTGACACGCTGAGCATCAGTACCGTCCATTTTTTGTTTTCCTTTTGCTGCTGAGGCTCTGCATCAACAAAACATCAGTTAGCCCATGAAAGGGATTCATGATCAAGCATCTCTGCAGCATGAATTGTGTATATATCTGAATGTAAGAAGAAGCTACAACCCAGAGGAGAAAACAACTGCTAAATAACTCATATACAAACATAGCACACCTTGGTATCCATTAAATAAAGACCATACAGCAAAGAAACAACAGGCACCCATCAGAACCAAGCAAAAGGTTAATGCATCAAAATTATCTTCATCTAGAAGAAAGTTTCCATCCGCATGTTTTATTGTAAATATATATATATATATATATACAGAAGATCAACACTGAAATGAACCTTAGAACCAATTGTGGAGGATACAAAAGAACTACAAAGAAATAGTGATCAGAATAATCAAAGCAATAGTTGCGAGCACAGATCGTAAAGCGAAAATATTATCCACCTGCACGAAATCAAGGATATGTTACAGAAACAAAATCCATTACCATAAAATCAAAAACTATTCAGCAATTTTGTTACATATCTACATAGAATCGGAACCATAATAAATGATCATGCGAATACGCTTAATCAAGAGGCAAAAATCAAGAAACTGATAGACAATTTATGAATGTTGATCTCAGGTTGCAATTTCAGTAAACGAAAAGTCGAAAACATATGAATCACAGAATAGATCCTCACAATTCGATGATGATTTTCAATTGTAACGGCTGGGGTAGGTTGGATGAACCAACAGGGTAAGATAAAAGCTTTATATACAATCCTAAAGACAGATTATAATTAGCTTCTACCAGTTTTACTGAATCACCAAGGGACACGTATTTTACCACTTTTCATCTATTGACAAATGGACACATAAAAGTATAATCTCATTGTTAACAACAACCATAATCACTACTAAAGTGTCATATTTTGAATTTCAAATTATATATAACATTTAGCCATAAATCATAAATCAAAATCTACCAGCATAGTGAATGGCAACAAGTGTCAAAGAAATGGAAGCATACGAAACTATTTGATCCTAGAGTAGATAACTAATCATCCTTACAAAAATAGTTTTCAGCTCAAACTACCATTTTTATCTGGGGAGTTCCAGTGGGGACATAAATTCCATTGTCTAAACTCAGAACTCCAAGAGACCAACAAAATATAATATTAGCTAAGCAACTTCTTTCAAGAGGTAGAAAGCAGAACTTTGGATATAACAAAATATTGCAGCTGTGAAAATATCATTAGCAATCAATATCTTTTGTTATCATAGAATTTTCTCAACTTGCTCAATCTCAATGAGGATACAATAGACAGAATATATATATGCAATAAGCAAAAGAAGAAGCAAAAAAGAGAGGTAATGAAACGAAACCAAACCTGTGACAATGAACAAGATCAGATTCATCAGCAGCTATCAAATTCATTATGTTGCAGAGCAAAAAAACTCATCACAACCAATGAAATTTGTAATCTCTTTCCTTCATCCACCTTACCCCTTTTGAAATTGATTCTTTAATTTCATAATTAAGCAACAAAATCCAAATCAACCTGACGCAATATTTCCAATTTATCATATCATCATCATCATCATCATCAAAATTCATATAAAAACTCCAATTCTACCGTTTTATTATCAGCAATCCCAAAGTAACGCTCAAAAAGAATGAATTCTGATAAATGCATACTTACCTCATAAGTAGGATTCAAGAGATTCCGATTAAACGTAAACCTCGTATAAACGGAAACAATTTAATGAATATTGACATTTGAATATATTTTTATTTATTTTATCGAGCTGAAGAACACGTGTTTTGAGAAGAAGATACAATTTGTGAAGCCTCTTGATATTAGAGTGACGAGTGTTTATAGATCTAATCACTCCACTTTGATCTTTACTAATCAATCGGAAGATCATCGTCGTCTCTATCACTCTGTGTGTCTCCCTGGCATTAATTAATAATAGTAATTTTATAATAATAATTTAATAATTTTAGTGGAGACCGCAAAGATTATCCGATATGGTTCGGTTATTATGTTTCGGTACGATTCTCACAGATTCTTTTTTTTTTTTGTCAAACTCTCACAGATTCTATATATGGAATTATAGACTCGTCTTATTCAAATACTCTTATTGTGTGACAAAAATGATTTACTACTAACTAATCATAATTCATTTCATTTTTGAACATAACAACTCAAATATATTTATGTAATTTCGTTGCCATATTATACCAACTCATCAACTATTTCATGAAGACGGAATAATCTATCGAAAATGGTCTTAAGAAATCTTGGCCTTGTGTGCGACTTGGCGAGTGTTCCTTTATTTCGTTTTCTTGCTTACAAATTCTGCAAAATAGATAGATAAATATTAAACTAAAGGTAACAATTCTACCATAAATGATATAATAAATGGTGAGTAAGATAACTTTCGGTTGAGAAACTATACGGAAACAACTCAAAGATGAAAGTTCAGCTGAGAAACTATAGGGAATGGAAGTGGAAGTTTGATGATGTCCGCTTTAGTTTTAAATTGCGTACAAACAATATATGTAGCTATATAATCGGTTATTTCAGATTGGGATTAGACTATTATTTTTTTTCCAAGATTTTTATAAATTTATGTAAACTATGATTTAACTTTTGACTAATAAAATTCATTTGGATGGAAAAAAAAAATAGATAGATGAAAAAATTCATTTGGAGGGTAAACAAATTTTTAGTCCGCGGGTAATAGCCGATTTGTCCCTCTCATTGTTACGTACACCTACAATTTTATAAGAAACTAAAATATAAGTAAATGGGAAGAAAACAGCGATCAAATGTAGGTGTAGGTTGAGAAATCATCATATTGAAAAGATGATGAGAATGATGATGTTTTGGTGTTAAAACGGGTATTAAAGTTTGTGAAGAAGTACCACTGGATGCACCCAAATTTACTAATCCACAAAGTAAAAACATTTGGAAAGTCATCATCACCCACTGGGAACACTTGAATCCAAAATCTTAAAACCCTATCCACCTTCAAATTTTCTATATAAAGAAAGGTTTAGTTTTTTTTTTGACTGGGCCTCCATTAAAATTCAACCGTCAAGGCGCTGAAAGAAGTAAAGATAACCCATGTCTTTAGGAGGGTTTGTGGAGACACCGACTTTGCTGTCGTTGAAAATAACCCAACGTCCTTCTTTCAATATGTGAGCTACGTAATGACCACAGTGAACTGATGTTCCCATGTGACTTACTATTCCAAACAGCTTGTATTCTTGCATTTATAATCAATTTTTGAGTGTTAGATAGAACCAACACATTATTAACATTGGTTTTGCAAAATAAAAAGAAAGCTTACTTCCTCCTCCATCTGGTAATCCACTTTGAGCTGGAGTTTGCCCTGAACTGCTAGACGAAACATCCATGTCTGAAACTGATGCATTAGGGTTGTTGAATATCCAATCTGTTGCTTTCTCAATGTCTCCTCCCTGATTTAAACCACACCCCAAAAAAGTAAAATGATTTCAATAACAAGAATTAAAAAATGCAATTAGTATGCTCAAAAGGCGTTGGGATGATTTACCGAGGCTTTAAGTGCCTTTCTAGCAACATCTTCAGCAAAACCAAAGGAGATTAAGGTATCAACACTTGATTCATCAACGTCAGACGTCTTATGGGAGATAGGTTCATCTATGTCTATGAAACATAATACATCATCATTTCAAAAACTGATCTCGAAACATATTTTAGTTTCTAAGAGAAAAGTCAAGCATTAACAGCGAACTCAGTGGCAATATACCTGGATCATCCATGTGAGAAAGGAGCCAGTTCATCGCCTCCTCGACCCCAGCGTTAAAAGTATTTATCACAGCTTTCTGGCAATGAAGCTGGTTAAATCCCATCGAAACAAGTTGTGCAACTATCTCCTCATTTGCCTCAGGCTCCGCTGATTCCATAACTTCTTCTGGAACTGTATACAGAAAAAAGGGAATAGCCAACAGAATTATAGGAAAAATCACAGGTAACCTTTTTTATCTAACTATATGATGAATAACCATGATGTATAAACAATCAATAAATTAAGCCAATCATTATTCAAACGAACTAGATCAACCACCATTCTTGTAATTAAATATAACATACCGCCATCTGGTAACAGTTCCTCTCCAGGTTGAAGTCCTTTGCTGCGCATGTGGCTGATATCAATTACATCCGGAACATCAATGTACACATCTGTTTCAGCAAACCAGGAAAAAAAATGATAATAAGTAATTTAAATACAGGGCCGCTATGTAAACATAAATAAGGATTGGTGTTTTGGAAAGAGACCAAGTTTCTTTGGTACCCAGCCCGCCTCCATAACAAACTTCCGCATGTGCAAGACCAAATAATCTGGGAAAGATGTCAAACCAGTTGTCCTGCATAAAATGGAAACCAAAAGTTCAACCATGAAGTTATTAGTTAACTTTCATTCTAGTCTTGGTTGAACTAGAATTCACACAGCAAAGAAACATCATACTTGATAGCTGTTGTCTTCCCCTTCAGAGCAGTGCTATAGAAATCATGAATCTCCTCTGGTGATGCAAAATTTGCTAGACAGGCTTCTAAAGGAACTCGTGGGCGTACTATTTCATCAGTTGACCTGCTAAGAATAAAAATAACTTAGATATGCAGCAAAATTATGAAACATATTAGACTTAAAGTCAATTAACTCACATATCATTTTTGTCCTCTCCTTTTCCTGCTTTCTGATTGTGGAAGACTTCTAACTCATCTTGATCACCAAACATTAGGCAAAATAAAAACCATGGAATCAAGACACATGCCAGGCAATAAAGGAAGAGGAACAGAGAAAGAAGAACAGGATATACCTTTATTAGTTGCCTCATGCAGCGGAATGTTCAAAGAAAGAATACAGTCATCCCTCTTATTATATGCAACCTTCCCAGATGAACAAAGGATTTTTTCTTCTACACCAAACTTGAAGCTCCTTGAGGGGTCTAAATCTGGTGATGTGTTGCTGGCACGCTCAACCTTGTCTAGCAAATGGAGGAAAAACTCAAGAGCATCCTATAAAACAGAATGGACCTAGTTAGTACGAAACCATAAATAATTTAGTAAACAGATGCCTAAAAGGAGCATCGTTCAAACACAAGTTAGAAAATATACAAAGCTCTGAACATTTATAAAGACATGGTTTTTACCTGCTGTCTCATTGAAGCAAACTCTGCATGGCTTGCAGCAATTACGTTTTTAAACATGCGAGGAGGTATTCCTTCTTGTCTCTGTTATTGATTTTTAAGAAAAATAACAATATGTATAGTCATCAAAAAATCATCATAAGAGGGGTAAATTCAAAACAAATTGTGCTATCCACATGCATATTTTTATTCAAAAGTAAGTCGAAAAACTTCAACCATTTGTTGCCTAGATGAGCTTGTCTATGTGACTATGTCTATTTACCACACAAGTCGTATTGTATCTAAAATAAAAGCCTCTAAAAAGTGGAAAATGAATAAAGATAAGGAACAAACTGTAGAACCCGAAAGAAAATCACTAGGATAAAAAGATTCATATGCTCATAAAGCTCTTGCTGACCAATCAACCGTTTCTACTAAAAGATCAATAAGAAATTTAATAATCAAATTGAGTAAGAATCTTACAGCGTCTCCTGTTGCATCATCCTTCTGCAATTATAAGAATGGGAAAATCAATGCATTGAAGCCCAAAGAGGTGGTTTAGATAGAACATATGTATGCAAGCAAAAAAAGTTCACCGAAATATACCTCTGTTGCAGGAATAGAGTACTTCCCAGATAGTAAACCATGTCCAAGCTTTGTTCTGCACCAGAAAAAAAAACGATTAGGAAATGAATATGCAATACTATCATGCAATTTCCCCTCAGAGAAATCAGATAAAAAAAAAGGTACAGCATATTAAAACTAATGGAGAAAAAACAGAAACTTAACTATGTATCATGCAGATACAGAGTATGAAGAGGTAAAAAAACTTTAATACCATTATATATTTACAATGTCAAAAGTTTAATCACATGATTTCCGTAAGTCAGAAAATAAAACTAAGCAACATTTGTTCTGACAAAAACTCACAATTGCATATTGAGGTCCAAAGTTGGATCAGCAGGAGCCAACTCATAAGCCAACTTCAAGCTCTGATGTGAAAAGTATCTGCGCAAAAATCTCAGAAGCAGAAGTTACTAAAGTGGATTCTAAGAGCAAAAGTTTTTTTTTCGTTTTCAGTTATACAAGTTAAAAAAAAACATGAAAAATCGCATCTACTTGCATATATTTTACCTTGAAGTAAATGAATGGGTAGAGAAAACAATCTGCATTGTAGCTGCCAAATAGCAACTAACACAAAAATGAAATGTGCATAAGGCATAAATAAGGAAATGAAATCCCTAATAAATTTATCATTAAAATTTTTACCTGTTCCCAAGATTGACAAGTCCAGTATATCCAGGTCCAAAAACTGGTACCAATTCCTTTCCACTCTCTTGAATACGGTTCCAATCAAAATTGGTATTCTGATCAAGTTCTCTTTCGGCAGTTGTCATTTCAGTCTGTGAAGATTTAAACATCCCAAGAAACAGTATTCAGATGAAAGATGTTTTATCAATATGGCATTAACAAAGAAGATGATGATCAGGGAGTATAAACTGAAAAACAACGACAAGTGAACTAAAAATCCCTGTGCTTTGGGAAATGAAGCCTCTTAACTAAAACAGTACATGCTGCAAGGAAAGATGAGGACAAAATACATAATATTGTAAACGCTTATGAGTTCATGATGCAACAAATACAAGTTATTAGACTGAACGTATGTATGAGATATACTGTCTCAAAACAACCTACAATTACATTCTCCAAGTGGACTGTGGCAAGTATGCAATAACATTGATGTGAGTCTACTTGCTATTGACAAAGGAAACATTTAGCCTCGTATATATTATACAAATGTACAGCATGTTGACGAAAACATGATTGTTTTGTAGTGATAGATACTGAAGAGAAAAATGAACTCAAGCCAGAAGCTTCCTAGAACAAATAGAACTTGACCAATGCGACCCAGAAAGAGTATTTATACAAACGACAAGAAAGTGTCAGACAAGATGCAGTCTTCACCTTTATAATTCAACAAAAGCAAGTATCATCCATTACTAACCTTCTGCATCGATGAGAAGTCAATTCCAAAATGGGCCAGATGCTGATCCAGGAACGGATCCAAAACACTGTCATCTTCCGGATAGGAATAAACATCTGAGCTGCCAAAAGATTTGCTACGGTAAATGCTGAAGAAATTGGAAGAACATGATAATCTATATTTATCAATATTAAAAAAAAAACAAAGTAGTGCAGAGCCTTAGGAGAGAACTATCAACTGCCATTAGCCACACACAACAGTCAATTCCAGTGGCTAACCAGATTCCTATGAATAAGGATTCCACATCTTTATTTTGGCAAGGTACGGGATGGGAGATTTACAACTTATAAAGCTCTGAAAGTTCCAGCCACATACAATAAACTATAAGTCTATAACATTACTCCAAGAGGTATCACCCCACACCCTGATTTTGCCTTAAAGGCAGATACTGGCATTTCTGAATATACATGTAACAAAGTTGAAGAGCACCTTAAAATATTTTGTCTTGTCTTTTTACATTTCTCAGTCGTTAAAATAAAGGCATTCCCAACAGAGTCTACTAAAACTAGATTTAGGAAACAAGACAACTTTACCTGTTGCGTCTAAGTCATCTGTGATAGTTCCAAGCTTTACAGCAAGAGGGTAGGCTGTCTCTTTGTAGTGCTCAACTGCATGGTTGTTTCCACCAGTTCCATCCCAGTTTTTTCTTCCACAGAGAATCATTCCATCGGTAAGATTAAGCCACAGATTCTCCGTCTTATCACACTTGGCACATTTCCAACCAGTGGGAGGAATAACAACGCCACTTTTGATTTGCTGCAACACCAATGCATGTTCACTGACTCGCTTTTTCTCAGCTGTCCAAGCTGCAACTTGCTCTTTCCGTTCAGCACCAACGGCATTCAGTACAGTATCAACAGCAATCCTAACCTGCAGTACAAAAATCATTATAAAAGAAAGAGAGCTAAAGACATGCCTTGTGTTACCTCTCTAATAACACAGCTAAAATCAAAACATATTGCCAACACATACCTTCTCTGGTAGTTCAACAGAAGGAAACGGAAGTGAAACAAAATCAGGAAGTATGACTATGCTTAAAGATTCCTCAAACTCAGGCTCATTGTTGTCGAAACCGCCATCAACTCCTGCAAATTGATTAATAGTTCAAAATCAATCTCCCAAATGACAGTCTCCACTCATACCAGTTCTATGCGCAAACAACAGTATAGATAAAGGCATTAGAATCATTGTATATACCTATAGCGAGCAGAGTAGGTTTCTTGAGAGGTCGATCCTCAGGAATAGCCTTAGGAGTCTGCTTAATGTGCAAATAAACTGAGTTTCCATGCTTCTCATAATTCCAAGTAACATAATCCTTCCCAAACGCAAGAAAACTGTTCATATCTACGAACAATCCTCCTTCAGATCTCTGAAGTTCATCATCGCGGAATCATCAAACGCCAAACAAAGATAAAATAAATAACCGTCAGTTCAGCGCAGTTGGAAAACAAAGTAATAGAGGGTTATAGAGGAGAGGTTTTACCGGAGTGTCGAAGGAGATGCAACACTCATGCTTGTAGATGCGATGGGTAGGTTCAGGGATCTGAACCCTAGACAAGTTGGATCGGAGGAGCTCCATAGGGTTTTGGTGAATCCACGAGCTTACAACGGAGAGAGAAATGTGTTTGTTGGAGACTGGAGTGATATCGGACGTCTCTTTTAAAACGTACGGATGAGAACGTCGTCGTCCTAAATTCCTTTCTTCTCTTTTGGTTTTGGGTTTCGATTTTAGAATTCTTTTTATTTTTGGGTAAATTTGTAAAATATTAAAAATTGAAGGAAAATTAATTATTGGACAGAGTTGATAGACACAACGGCCCATTAGAGTTTGTAATTTACCCAATAGTGACCCAATACTATTTGATTAAGCCATATATGCTATGGTGTGGATCAAAGAAGAAACCATGAATCACATGCTAGTTTATGCATGAATAAGTGGTAATTTGATTCATAATATTCAATGATCACATTTTTTACGGATAAAAAATATAAGATGGAACATGGAATTGATAGGTCAGTGATCTATTTTCATGTAACAAGATCTCACTATGTTAGTTCAAATTTATATACATATAACAAGTAAAAAAGTTCTCTAAATCCACTAGAGGAGTTGACAACAAAATAGTTTTTTCCATCCAATTTTCTCCATATAGAAGACTCTTCTCTTTTGAAAATTCTAGTATCACTTGAGTACTACTCTCTAATGAAAATAGAGGAAGCATGAATAAAATACTTTTTTTTTTAAATGTTCAATAAAGAATTAACCTTTATGAAATTAAATAATTTTAAAATACCGTTGTGGGTCATTTCTTACTTCCCACTAAAAATATTCCAAAGTTATATAAATATATATTAGTCTGAAGATTTTTTTTTGCTCTTGTCCAATCAAAATATGCATATTAACACATGACTCTCTCTTATTCGTGGAAACTAATTATTCCCTTTACAAAACTAGAGTAGCTTAAAATAAGGAAAAAACAAAAGCTCCTTTTTCTTCATAACTAAATCATTTGTCTCCTTCTCTATGTATCAATGAAAAACTATTTACTCTTGTAAATCTCTACTAGTCTTAGGGTTGGGTATTCGGGTAAACGGATCGGATTTGGATAAAATTCATTCGAGTTCGGGTATATCGGATTTAGGAATCTAGTATCCAATAAAATAATTTTGTCGGATTCGGGTACGGATCGGGTTCGGGTGAAGAAATATTGAAAAAAAAAAAAATTATTAAATTTAAAAAATATTAAGTAAAACTTCACAAATATAAATAAAAATTATAATAATTTAATTATTTATATATATAATTAGATTTCTGGTTTAACCGACGGGTACAGATTCGGGTACGGGTTTTCGGGTTTAGAAGTTTAACACCCAATAAAATAATTTTCCGGATTCGGATTCAGATTCACCTAATATTTTTCGGATCGGATATTTCGGGTTGGTTATTTTGCCCATACCTAATCTCTACATTCTTGTATAAACAAATAACTATATATCTTTTATATACATCATAAAAGAGTCATCTGGATATGTTCTCAATAACTTTTTATATATGAATAATTTTTTCAGTTACACATTATTTTTAATTAGCTCTATATATAATATAAATGGACAACAACATGTTTCACTTGTCCATTAATTTACCTTCCTCTTCATTTAAGATCCGGTGATTCTTAAGAGCAATATTAACGTATATATATTTATAAGTTAAAACATTACGTTATTAGCCAACATCTAACATATGTTTTATAGTCTATATATATCTATCTAAAAGTCCCACCAAACGTAGGAGTCCAGAAATCTACTGTAGTATCATGTGTCATTGGAAATGTGCTTGATACTGGCACTAAGCATAAACCTCGACTTCTAAGATCTGGTTCTTCTGATACTTCTACTTCGCTGTGATGACCACTCTACATCATTAAAAAAACATATAATATAAATATAAGTTTCAATGATACTCTTTCCTAGTTGCAAAACTGTCTCGTTACATTGTTTCTTGAAAATAATGGTTTTGTCCAATCTTAAAGATGAAGCAAGTTATAATAATAATAAAAACGTATAATAGTTTAAATAATGTACATAAAACTATATAATATAAAAATACCTGTTGGTGCTGTAAAGAAGCTCCACTTTTCATATATGGGTTACTCAAAGCCTGAATTATAATCATTTGCAGGATTGTACATGAGTACAAATACATAACTAAAATAACATAAAATGTTTTATATATATATTTATTAAGGGGATGGGCTAACATACTGAAACTTGTTGGTGTAAGAACTTAATGTATTCAATGGCTTCAGAGAGCACTGAGGCTGCATCAGTCTGACACAAAACCACATGAGATTCAGTAAAACAAAATCTAAGAAATATTTCATTCATTCATCTCCAAAAATAAAATATCTATAGCATAGAGACTTTACATAAAGATATAGTAATAAAATGATAAGTAATAATGATAGTATACAAAAATATTAATACACACTCATCATCTTTCTGAAAGCTAAAGCTAAATTTTGCAGACAATGAGAGATAGTACCTTTCCGAAAGGTGAAACTAATTGTTGGAGCGCAGCGATTCTGTCCCCCATCTTCTCTTTCCTTACCTAATTCACCATAATTTAATTATATATCAGTTTTATACAAATAAAATTATTATAAAAATCAATAAAAGAATGTTTGTTTTTCTTGTTATTAAATTAATTAAATTTATCAATAAAAGAATGTTTGTTTTGTGTTAGTATGGATTTTTTTTTCTATTATATTAGGGTTTCGTTTTGCTTCATATAAAGATTCGTTTTATTATTTTTTTGGCAAAACCATTGAAAGTTAGTTTTATTTTAATGTGCTTAAAGATGCTTTTATTTATAGACCAAAGAAGTTTTTTTATTTTTATTTTATAAAAAAGTATTTATTAATTGTTTTTGTTAATAAAGTAAAATACCTTGAAAGCTGGTGACGGAGATGCTGTTTCGCTCTTAGTTCTTTTAGCCGCCGGCTGT